>JASAOQ010000201.1:0-10522 GCA_031306065.1 Pseudopyricularia cyperi | reverse complement strand
GGGCTGTACGTTGTGTGCCCTCTTATACAGGGGGCGCCAAACTGTACAAGGGGGCACACAGCGTACAGCCCCCAGGTAGTCATTCAGGTCACAGTATGGAATTTCTGTACCCCTATTTCTATAGTTGAAGTCCAGTTGAAGTGTAGAATCTAGCGTCTAGCAACTCTTCGATCAGGGGAATTAGTTTGCAAATAATCTAGTAGTGCTGGAATAACAGGAAAATGGGATACCTAGCGTAGAGGCCGATGTTATATTATAACTATCCCTATAACGTTAGCTTTGGGAGGCGGAGCCAGATACCGTTGGGAGGATGTTCGTACTAGTCTAGACTAGTTCCCAGATAGCAATCATCCTTCTAGACTAGATAGATACATCACAATGCATATATGTTAACCGCACTGGCACAACTGCAGCACCCGTTCAACTCTCCCGTATATGTACGTGTATGTAGATAGCCACGACCAAATTAGCATATTTTTCATTGATCAATCCAGATAATGATGATCCGGAAGTCGAACGTGACAATTATACGACTACATGAGAATTACTGGAGATGAAAAACTCGAGAAATCCCGGGAATTTCAGCTTCTTGAAATCGTTTGCGTTTTCATCCTTACTAGTAGTATGCGTAAGAAGAGGATATGTCTCGCCATATGTATCTTTTCTTATTTGAGCTCATATGTAAGAAGGCCTCGCTTTTGTGATAGATAAGCCGTAACACTCTCCACTGCCATAACCTTCAATATCCCATCAACATTACTCTTTTTCAACACACATTGTTTTTACATATACGTTATTTTCAAGAAACGGACATAGATCTCTCTCTTTTTCACGATCTTTTATCGACAACATGCGAACTTCTGTATTCAATTTCACAATCTTTTGCCTTTAAACCGGCCAGCTTACCAATACTTGAGCCCTAGTACCACGTTCGGAAAGGGATGGATTTGTTATTCGAAAGAAGATATAGATTTGATGAAATATAGATTGCGAATGTTTTACCCAGCCTTAAACCATTATCAAGAGTCTTTTTCCCTCATGGTGCAAGGTAAATTGCCAACATTCCAACCTCCCCACCTGCCCAATCACCCAAGGCGCAACTGTATACACAAGGATCACATTAAGCTGTAAATAACGAACGGGTCAAATTACCCGCTTTTTGGCTTAGCTGGATTCGTATGTAGTAAGTCTATGATGTAAAGGATAGCTGACGGCCACGCAATGCCCTTTCACGCTGCACAGCACTCGTTGACCATGATCGAGCTTTGGCAGCTCGCTGCATATGTGAGAGGGGGACGCCCACGTCCTTGGTCACAATCGGGCGAGGGAATGAAGTCTGCCTGGTTGGATGACGGCATCGTACAGCTGGTTGGTCCTTATGCGGAGCCACGACAGCGGAAGGCCTCCTGCATAACTGAACAACATGTACGTCGTATGCCTTGGTATCGGAAATCACTTTTCTAAGTGGTAGAATGTGTCGGCCGAGCCTGACCGGCAGGTCTTTTTCGCACATAACTTGGCGTGTTGGCTGGCTACCTATACGTCCTGTGGCTTGATAGTGGCGCTCCAATAGGGTGAGCGTGTCACGGGAGCTTATTCGAGTACGGCGTACTGATTTCGCGGGGTCAGCATTATTCCAGGATGATTCTAAAAGCCTCGCATCTGCCCACCTTTGCAATCGCAACCCTGCCCCGCGGCCGGACTTCAAACGACTTGTTATCGTCACAACGAAGCTATCTCCTCCCACAAAGTGTCACTTGCTGGCATAATGCAGAGCTATCAGATGGCGCCGGCCAACACACAGCAGCGTAAGCCTCGGAAGCGAGACGACGCGTGGTGGCTATACAGAAAGCTCAACCGCCAGAAATGCCTGCGCAGCATCGCCCCCGCCCGAGTTGAGCCCTGCGAGGAGCCTGTCACGAGCATGGACGAGGTCGAGGTCCTGGGCACTTATTGTTGGACTCGAGAGAAGACGGTCAGGGTCCCCGGGAGGGAACCTGTCTTCCGGCTCGTCCCACTCCCGGCATTGCTACCTCCAGCGCCGAACCTGCAGGCTGCTGGCATAGTTATCCCCAGTAGTAGCAAAGGGGGTAGCAAGAGCAGAAATACAAACGACAGCGGCAGCACCAAAGACAGCAAAAATAACACGATGCCCCCGCACCTCTTGGCCCCCCTAGCCCAGGCCATTATCGCCACATCGCCCTCCCACCACCTACGCGACACGGACCTAGTAATCCAGAGGAACAGCCTACGCAAGCTTTTTGCTCTCTGTGCAAGCCGCAGCCAGGACTCCTTCCGGATTGGTCTGCACCTGATCCACGACACGCTGGTCATCACCAAAGATGACAAGTTTGCTTGGCACCCCGCCATCACCCGCGCTGCTGGCGTAGGCCTTAGCTTCGAGAACCTCTTTTCCAAGGTTTCGCCCGACAGGGAGGGCGATCAGGCTCATCACCGTGTCATCTCGTACCGCCTGGGTAATCTGCGCTGCGTGGTGCAGTTCGAGGTCGACGCATGTTACAATGGCGACTTGGAGACAGCAGCCGGGGGAAACGATGGCATTGCGATCGAGGAGCAAATGCGACTGCTCAATCTCGGGCCTGCTGGTGCCTCGCCCACCGGCAGGAGCTCGCCTGCAGCCGCAACTGCAAGAGCAACAGCGTCCAACAGCTCCTTCACAGCGTAGTCAACTGTCGCCGAGTTGAAAACCACCAGTTCGCGCAGCAAACTCACGGAGGCCCTCCCGCAGCTCTGGTTCAGCCGCACGCCTTGGTTGATCCAGGGAAAGCGACAAGGCAATGAAATTACGGCCGTCGAAATCACCAAGGCGGCTGAATGCTTCGCCGAATGGGAGCAGAGGCACCAGGAGACCCTACGCCGCCTGGTCGGACTTGTTCGTGAGCTGTGCCGGGTCCTCAGGGCCGCCGGGCGTTCTAGCCAGCATTGCGTTCTTGTCTACGATAGGGACGCACAGGGAGAGGTCGAAGGGCAGCATCGCATTGAGAGGGTGTACCCGTCGGAGGAGGTGAGGAGACCAATTCCGAAGAACATGGTTGACAGACTCTGGGGGCCGGGATAGGTTCCAATGAGACTCTTGTAGTACCCTCTTCTGATACTCGAGACTTTGTGAGACCTTTTGGTGGTAAGCATTCGAAAGTATTGCTTGTTGGCTCAACAGCGGCTGCAAAGAATTTGCTGGTAGGTAAGCGCCAGGCACTTACGCCACTTATATCTATGTCTATAAAAACAAGCAGTTTCATTTCGATGAGCGGGAGGATACGATAGAACCGACTGCGCTGCATCCAGCCGACCCCCTTTTGATTTTAGCCCTAGAATCTCGCTGCTACGAGAAGCCAAGAGAGAGTATACAGCCAAGTTGGCTGGATGGAAACAGAGGATTCTTGCAGATGGACGTACTTGTAAAATTCTTGGTCAACTCCTGCACAGGGGCAAAGAGAAGGTCAAAAATCGCAACGCGAACGGAGTCCGCTCGCATCTGAAGCTCTGGGTCTCTCCACTTCACCCCTTCTATTGTAGTGACATAGGTTCGAGCAGTTCGTTAACATGGATAATCTGTTTGGGGATCTCGGCTACCGCGTTGAACATATCGCCGCGTAGCTTCTCCGCTCGCTCTATTGCAATCGGAATCATCGTCAGGCGGCCAGAGATAACCTACCCATAGACGTCATCTGGAGCGAAAGAGAGCACTGTACTGCAACGCCGCTGGTTGAATCCTACAAGATGTGGGATATAAACATCAGGCGCATCGCCAACCTGAAAAAAAACAGAAAAATTTGAACAAACTACGATCGGGTTGACAGCAACGAGGAGAAGATCCTCCAGTAGACTGAATAGAGCTACGAGACGCTCTCATGGAACGGCCGGCAGATCCAAAACGCATTCCAGACGGCTCTGGCTCTGGCCGAGTTCAAAGTACGCGCAAGGCCGCCCGAGGGCCGCAGGCCAAAGATCACAGTCGAGGACTTCTTCACCATCGGCCAAGCCACCATGTAGTGTGACAACTACCTGTTGGAGATATACCGTGGAATGGATGAGGCCAAGGCGGCAAAGACGAAGCAGATAAGGGCTGATGAATGGGGGACTAAGAGCAAGAGCACCGACGACCGCGAGATCCGTATGCCTGGCGCTTTCAAGTCGAACTTCCACTCCACATGAAAGTCAAAGTCCAAGTCAAAAGGGCGGATTTCCAGACAGTCTTCCGGCTCTGAGATGGAAGCGTTTCAAGGGCAATCAGACTCGCTGTCGCAATCATAGCAAGAAGAGAAGAGAAGGACGAAGAACAAGAGAGTATTGTCAAAACCACTGTTGCCATGAAGGGTATCAGCGCCAAGGGAAAGGTCAAGGCTGGTGACAAAGGATCTAAGCCTAAGAGGGGAAGAAGGTCTTCGAGTTCTCAAGACAGGAGAGCGATGGTTACATGACTGAGACGAGTGAAGACGAACAGCCCCGAAATAAAGGAGAGGTAAAGGGAACGAAGACTGAGACTAACAAGTCGACTAGTCGGGCCAAAGAAGGAAGCGTCTCTGGAGCGTAGAATAAGCAGTAACATAGAAAGTCGGGGACGGAAGATTGGAACAAACGCCGAGCAAAAAGGTCGGGGACAGAACAAGCATAGGGCTCAGATGATGAGAATGCCCGGACTAACAAGGAGAAGTACTCAAAGTAGATGGTGCGGAAATCAAGATTTACCTAATGATCAGTACGACGATACACCAGCCGCAACTTTACCAACCAGTTATGAATGCCACGAAAAGAGCGCCTCCCTTCCAGTCAGATATCAACTCCCGCTCGCCAAAAAGCCATTTTTCAGATCTTGTGCCGTGACGAAACTGATTGGCAAATCAGCTTGTCAAAGCATTCTGAACAAACAAAGCATCACTGTCGTCGTATGGATGATCCAGTTCGACCGACCTGATGAGTTCCGCAGCCTTTGCACTCCTGGGCTTGATACTGTATGGAAACTCGTGCGGACGAGATATCAAGCCGGGTGTGGCACCGAACACGGGATCGATTTCCTTGCCCGATGCGTCGACAGCCTTTTTTATGTCAAACACCGCCAGAGTCCGCGAAATTGTAATGAAAAGACTCTCTAGCGCCAGGAAGCGGCCTGGGCAGATCCTGCGACCGTATCCAAATGCCTCGACCTCGGGGTCCGGCTCGTTGCGAGGCGCCAGAAATCTGTCGGGGTTGAAGGTAGATGGGTCCGCGTAGGTCTCGGGATCATGCAGGAACCACCAAATCGACGGTAGCAGATAAGCTCCCTTGGGAATGTCGAACCCTCGATATTCAATGTCCTCGTCGAGCCTGTGGGCTATACCTAGAGGCGTAATGGGGAACCACCGCAAAGTCTCCTTGATCAAGGCACTGACGTACGGCAAGCGGTCTCGGTCCGCGAACTGGGGTAGCCTGTCGCTGCCGATCGTGCTGTCGATCTCCTCTTGTGCCTTCTTTTGGACTTCGGGAAAGATGAGCATGGCAAGGACAAAGCTGTGAATGGATGAAGCAGAAGTATCGGCACCGCCTCCGTACATGACGACGGCAGTCTTCTTGATGGCCTCCTCCATGCCTGCATCCACTTTGCCATCGCTACCGAGGCGGCCGTTCATGTTGTCGACCAGTGATGAGACGTAGGACAACTTGTTTGTGCCCGCTGCCATCCGCTGGCGGACAAATGAATAAGGGGTTTCTATCGCCTGGTTGAGGATAGCGCCATACTCTCGAGCCACCTTCTTGAAAGATGTCCCTGGGAAACCTTCGGGCAGGTACTCAATCAGCGGTATGATATCGACGGCCCATGACATGAGGCCACTTGCAAGCCCAAAGACGTCCATGGTATGGTCAATCAGATCAACCAGTGGATCGTGCGTCTTTGACGAGATAGAATAGCCATAGGTGATGCGCAGAATGATGGCGCCAGTCACGCTGCAACGATGGATGAAGTTAATTTAAGGTCTGGGCAGAGCGGGGGAGGGGGGGAGCCGTTCCCGTCAGCTCAAAGGTGACTTATCGCCAAGAGTACCTACGTCTTGATATGCTGCACCAAATTGGCGGGGTCATTAAGCACTCGCAACAGGAACCGGCGCGATTCAACGTCCAGCGTGTCTTGGAACCTGGCCGCTACGGCCTTGGTGCCGAACTGCTGATGCACCAGCTTTCGATCCAGACGATAGCCCGCATCGTACTGCTCCAGATTCAGAAGCGAGGCGAACCCGCACAGCTGCGCAAAGGGCATGTAGGGTCTCCCGGAGGTCTTTTGCGACGACTTGTCCAGCAGATCAGTCGCAGCACGACGATCGTGAAGCACGACAATCAACTGCCCGAGCACGGTTATGGCACTGATGGAACCATACGTCTCCTTGAGCTTGAGCCAGTGTTGATACTCTGGTACCCCGCTAGGAGGCAAGTCTCGAATGTTGCCAACGATGGGGAGCGGGCTGGGCCCGGGCGGGAGGTTGCGGCGAGATCTCTTCTGGAAGTACAAAAAGGAGGCAATGCCTGCTAGGAGGACAAGGATGGCGGACTGCATCTTGATGGTTTGTGTCTCGTAACTGTGGTGGGAGTGAACGAGACGTGCGCTTCAAGCCATCGATACTAACCGCGCGATGAAGACGGTCGAGGTACCCAGGAATTTAGGTTTGCAACGCATACAGATGGGCTTGCTGGAGAAGAGCCAAAACGAGCGAGCTCAGTTCTTGACTGCATATACCTTGTTTCTCGGGACGCGGTTAAATCACGCAGATTTCCCATAGCGATTGTCTACGGTAATACTTACAAGGGTTGTAAGTAGCCTTAAAAGAAGCGGTCAGCATGTGCGGGGAACAATTCAGGGTCTCTCATACTGGATCGATCATGAGAGCTCACACTAATGGGACAAAACTGGTTCTAAACAAGTCCATCTTGTGCCCACTATACAGGCTGTGGTATAGAGATATCTGGAGGCTAGGAGGAGGCCAACCTGCCCCTGTCCTTGCACTCAGGGGTCCATGCAGTTCAAGACCCGTACGACGACGACCCATGCCGTGATTATCTTGCCAGGAATCGCTGCAGGATCGCGAATCCCACACAGAGGACCGGACCCATTTGGAATGTACCCAAACAACGGCAGTGGGTGAACCTATAACAGAGCTTCTTGACTCGTCCGACAACACTTCTCTTGGCTATGCTGCTGTGCAGGTTCTCTATACCCTGTTCTACTCCGTTGTGCTCTATTATATTAATAATATTTTTCACTTTGTCTTTGTTCCTCTTTTTTTGTTGACCATCTCATCAAAGCCACGTAGTTCACAATGTCAACGCGTCAAGTCCTGCAGCTTCATCCCTCGGGCTGGGAAAATGATCCCGAAGAGGAGCGTTTCAAGCTCTCTGCCATTGATGCTACGCCCAACTGCGCCTACAATCATTATGCTCTTTTCTTCAGCCTGGGGGATTCCGAGAAGGACAGAGCTGTCGACATCATGAAGGCCGGACTCGAACGGACACTGAGCCAAGCACGGTATTTCTGCGGTACCATCGAGAAAGACGCCGAGGGAGGCCACTCTTTTGTGAAGAAAAAGGATTCAACTGTGCAATTTGTTATCCATCGGCTCGATCCTCAGGGCAACTATCCTTCTCTGGGCGAGATTGAGAAATCCTACTTTTCTGGCAAGAGCTTACAGGACGTCAACCTATGGGGTAAGCTTGCTCATTTTGCCGCTGTCTTCTTTAGGTTCTTTAGGTAATCTTTAGGTAACTTGCATCGCCCACTGACAAACGCTGCATGTAGGCATTCCCAGCTTGACATGGGGAGAGAAACCAGAGGCCGACCCGGACCAAAGCCCGGTTGTGGCAGCGTACCAGCTGAACCTGCTGAACGGGGGTCTCATTTTCAGCATGCACAATCACCATTATTCCTGCGATGTCATGGGCTGGAGCAACTTTACGCGTCAGCTGGCCGAGAACTGCTATGCAGTTGCCAACTCAAGCCCTTTCCCACCTTGGGACCCTGCAAACGTCGACGTCTCGCGCTTCATCAAAAACGTGTCTTTGGAAAGCCTAGTTGATGGACCCCCTATCCCGCAGAAGCACCCTGACCATTTAAAGCAGCAACCTGTGCTGTTTCATCTGCCTCTCAGCAAAGCCAAGGAGCTCAAGAGGCTTGCAACGCCCACAGACCCCGGGGCCCGCTGGATCTCGACTTACGACGCTATGTGCGCCTACGTCTGGCGGAGCCTGTCCAAGACACGGGCCACCGTCCACAAGCCCGATCCCTCGGCCAACCTCTGGTGGGGTGAGGCCGTTAACATGCGGCCCCGTCTCCACAACCCCCCTGTCGCCGCCCGTCTCACGCGTAACGCTGTCGCCGGTGCGTTTTCGGACACTGCCCCAGTGCCGGCCCTCACTGCTGCAGAGGTCTTATCAGACGCTCCGCTGTCCAAGCTGGCAAGCTACATCCGAGAGCTGACCGAGAGCTGCAATGAGCAGCATGTTGAGGGCCTTATCAACATGATCGCACCCATCAAAGACAAGCGGACGATCAGCCTCCGTGTCGATGCGCACCCTCCAATGAGTATGTTTGTGACGGACCACCGCCCTGCAGATGTCAGCGGTCTTGACTTTGGGTTCGCAAAGCCCACCACCTACCGACATCTGTGGGGTGACCTGCTCACGGCGGGCGTTGTTCTGATATATGCACCTTCGCAATCGTCTCAAGACCCAGACGAGGGCTACCTGTTTACCATCACCATGGAGAAGGAGTTGGTCCCCAAGTTGATCCAAGACCCGGAGTGGACGAGCTATTTCGAGTATCGTGGAACCGATTAGATATAAGCATATAAGGGATAAAAATAAACCACAAATAACATTTCAGGTTCTCGTTAATGCACTCAAGCTTCATTCCTAAATGCGATCACGAAACGAGCCGCCAGGGTCAGGTGGCTCTGTTAAGTTCTATGCAGAAACTAGATGCAGAGCCACGTAACCTATTCAACACAAAGTACTATGGTGCCTGCCCTGAAAGACCAACCCCTAGAACGGTATCTTTGCCACTCAAACTTTGACTTCAGCCCCATAGTTACCTACCAAAAGACTTTATACTATGTAGCTCCCAAATGCACGCGTTCACTGTGTCTCCACAGGGCCTGGGTAGCATCGGATAGGGCAGTGGTTTGTCAAGGCTACAGAAGTAGTATATATGTACTATGTACCACCCACCGGCCTCAGAGCCCTGGTCCTCTATGCACAATACCATTCTGTCTATTCGATCGGTCATGGTGCTTTGTAATAGCAACTCATCGTACCCAGCTATCTCACTTCGAGTCATGTAAATGCCGGCGGCATGTATATAGTGACACCAGAAGTTGTGCTCACTTCGAGATTCCACTCACGTTACTGCCCGAGTCCGTCCCATCGACTGCCCAGCAGCCTGAAAAGCATGGCGATGGAGACTTGCGGTTGCAGCTGGCCAGCAAACGTGCCTGGTTCAGACGCGACGTGATGGGGCTCAACAGGTTCCGCGGTGGTTATGACTAGTGTGCTGGTAAACAAAAAAAACTTGCAGCAGACGCGGAAGGTGGGCTTGGAACCCACATGCTATTATAGCTTTCCGCCGGGGTGCTCCTCGCCATACATCTTGGTTAATACTACGTTTTCATTCATGCCATGAGAGCTACCTATTTGGAAGTGCGGGTAATTAGCTCCAGCTCAGCTATGACAATTGTAATAGATTACCACGTTCCGGGGAAACAATCCGGGGCTGTTCGTTGTGGGCTCCTTTAGTGGGACAAACTGATATCGATTAATCGCACATTAAATGAAAACTACGTTCTTAGTACCACATTATACCTGGGGGCGTCTCCATACGTGCGTTTTGTATGCCCCCTTTTTACCACTTTATACTTTAAAAATTAATAAAGCCTTTTGTTTATTGATTTATTTAAATATTAATTAGTACGTAGATGAAAAGGACTAAAGCTATTGTGCAAGAATTTCCAAGCTCTATACGTACATTTCTTTTCAATTTTCTGTATCCTCATTTATTATAAACTTGTAAAGAAACATATTTTGTTCCTTAGGTTTTACGAGCGCTTGAGCTTTTTTTGAAAGCCGGTCCAACCAGTATAGAACTGACCGATGTCAGTGTTTTGACGCCCCCTTCCTGAGGGGGCCCACAACGAACAGCCCCCCGGTACTATGTCAAGACTTTGCGAGTCGTTAAAGGGCTATCAAAATGCTACCCACCCAGTATCAATGTTGAGAATGTTGATCGGTCACTACTTGACCCACCTGACTAAGATATCTCTCTGCATATATACATATATACCTATATATACTATGCTTTTAGGGGCAAATATAGGCTTTTCTGTACCGTATAGACCAGGGTTTTTGGGTATATAGGTACCTAGTGAAGGTATGCATTTTTGGGTTTTGAAATCTATTGCCAGGTACGTCTTAGGTTTAGGTCAAATTTCAAGTGGCAGGAATGTTGTACAAGGGGGAACGAGCAAAAGGGCTGCTACTCTAGTAC
>JASAOQ010000199.1:0-11421 GCA_031306065.1 Pseudopyricularia cyperi | reverse complement strand
CACCACCACCACCGCCGCCGCCGCCCGGTCCCGCGCATCCACGGCGAGGGCCGCTTGAGCGTAGCGGGGATTGCTCGGCCGAGCAGCGACCAGGACATCTCATTCGAACCGCAGTCAATATTTGCTCAATGACCAGCAAGGTTTTGGAATTTTATAGTGTTTAGCGCAATCAGTGTCCTTGTGTTTGGTGAGCGGCGATCAAGGAAGAAGATAGCGATGGGGAATTGCGTCATGTTCAACGTTGGCCAGCAAGATTCCGCACTGGCTGGTCTTAGTCCTACCGTGAAGCTTCATCATCACCAATAATCAACTGCCCTTATGGCTCAGTGGTAGAGCGCATCACTAGTACTGGCATGTGAATTCACTCAGTTCGGACATGATGAGGTCCTAGGTTCGATCCCTGGTGAGGGCATGATTTTCCGTCAAACTTTTTGGACCCGTCGTCGCTTTGGGTCAAGCCTAAAACAAGCAGTCTTACTATGCCCAAAACACGTTGTTGACGAATGAACATACTTTTTTTAAATCAGCTCCAAGGGCTGGTTTGGTCCTTTTAAATTGTCGAGCTCGCTCAATTTCGAATGGAACGCGTGGTGTGCTAGATAGGTAGGTAGTGTTTTAGGAACAACTCCTGCCAGCTTCGCGACGCCTTCAAAGGGCAAACAGAACATCCTTGCCAACCAACAACACTCAATGTTCTTGGCATGGATGCAGTATAATGATAATTTCCTTTGAATTCTCTTAGCCCCAGTCGTAGATAGGTCCTCGTGGTCCCAGAAATGCCACATCACACAGACTAGTACCACCTTTGTCGTGGTCCCTGTGTCAAAGAGACGTACGAGCTATTAAGGGATGGCTGATTCGTCTCGACAACCGTTTCCGGACAGAAGGGTAACATCACAGCAAGTCAAAGGGCGTATTTGTTCTGGCTAATGCCTCCCTTCAGTAACTTGCAGGTTCTTCGCAAGCTTAGTCGAGGATCTAAACTTCAATTGCATGTCTGTCAATCAGTCTGCTTTGACAAAAGAGTCTGCCGCGCACAGTTAAGGCACTCAGGTACTGGTCCAGCAAGCCATTCTCAAGAGATCTACTACCTATTTTGTCCGCAAACCATCCCAAGACAGCACTTACAATGTCTTCAGAATATTCCACACCTAGACAGCCGCTCTCCGGTAGACGCAACTCCAACCACTATCGCCATGTCGACCCCCCACAAACTCCGTCGTGGTCCGGTCATGTCAATAACGCTGCGAGCGGTCAACATTGCCCATCCTACCCGTCCGGAAATCTCGGGTCCTTCTCGATCTTAACCAGCCCCACAGCAACTCCCGTGGACAATGAGAAGGCATATTTGATTGACAGCCTGCACCGCCAGAACCAACATGTCAGGAAGCTTTCATACGACCTCCACAAGGTCGAGGAGCGATTGGCCTGCATAGCTGGTGAAGATGGCAGCAGGACAGAGTCGAGTCGATCGGAAAGTATCGTTGCTGGCCAAAGCACTGTTGGAAACAAACGCAGAAAGCTGAGAAAAGAAGCTAGTCTGTTGAAGAGCAGGATCGCCGGGGCTGAAAAGCAGGAGGGCCTCCTCCTGCATCGCCTCAACGACATCGATGCCCATAACCAGAGGCAGGGGATTGCGCAGGCCTTTTTCGTTCCGCGGCAATTCGTCATGCTCCCATGGCCGGCACCAGTGGTCTACCAAGTACCACTGGAGTACATGCAGCCTGCGCCAATTCAGATAATCTTGCCTCAGGTTTCGCCTCTGCCTCCTTCGCCGCTGAGTGCGCTTTCGCCGCCCTTTGTCCCAGGAGTCGCGTTTTCTGACCGCTTCTCTTGGGAAACAAAGAAATCCACAAAGGCAACTGCTGGGACCGAAATCGACCAGTTCTCGCCAACCAACATGGCCGCTGTTGGTGATTTGGACCTACCACCCCTGCTCAGCCCTGGAACATCCGAAAGCATCGAGGCAGACGAAGGGGATGACGAAAAAGATGTTTCCTCGAGGAGGCAGTCGGTTTTCGCTTGGTCGTCTCAACAATCCGCTGAGCCGATCAGTCTCGACGACGCGCCCAGACTGCATGATAAACGCATGAGTCTGCCGTCACCGAGGTCCATCTGGCCAGAAGTACGCATAGTGGGTGTCGCAGAAGAGGGCTTGTGACACGGGGGTGTCAGATCAGCCTGAGATTGGTGGAATGGTAAGAGATAACAGTGAGCCAAAATACTTTGTGATTAAATGAAGATGGAGTGGATGGTCTTGGGACTGAGCACAGCAGACTATCAACGAGTAATTAGGCGTACCCAAGCCGAATTCCGTTTGCATCAGGCAAACTCCCCGTTCTGTCCATCGTCAAAGCCAAAGGCGGCAGCAGTCTTTTTTTGTTGTTCGGCATTGCTTGGTGACCTCGCGTGCGTACGGGCAGGGGCGCTAGGCGGCGGTGGAAGTGAAAAACCGCCGCCGAAGCCGCCACTGCTGCCCGTGGATGAAGATGAAGACGAGGAGGCAGATGGGGGTGGGGCAAGCGAAAACGACGACAGCGGTGCGCTTTCTGATTCCTTTGTTTCGGAGTCTCTCGGCCTACCCCCCATTTTCGAACCCTTGAGGTTAACAGTGATAGTCTCGCCGTCTTTCAAACTCCAGTCTCGCTTGATCTCGGGCTTCTTCGGGGCAGCGTCAGGCTTTCCAGAGGGCCCCTGGCCCTGATCCTGATCCATGCCGAGTGCCTTCCTGGCCTCCTGCAGCGCCACGCCAAAGTCAAAGGACTCGCTCCTCTCTTCGAAGCCGACGCCTAGGATGGCCTTCCTGCCGGCCTCGTCCTGCACGCGGACGGCAAAGAACCTGGAGCTGTCCAGCGTCGGCTCCACAACGGCGGCCGAGGTGTAGGGTGCGGCGGCGAACAGCTGTCCCGTGGACGAGTCCTCAAGCACAATGTCGGTCTTGACCTTTTCCTCGCCGCCGGCCTGGGGCACAGCGGTTTCAATAGCGCGCAGCCGGGCCGTGAAGATGTGCCGTTTGGGATCCTCGGTCCAGGTGGCGGCCATGTAGCCCTTATTGGAGGCGAGCGGGGGGATGTTGTAGACATGCACAGCCGGTGCGATAAAGAGCACGCGCTGGATGGCATCAGAGGGCAGCTCCCTACCCGTTGCCGGATCAAAAGTCTGCATAGTGGAGGTCGTATAAGGGAGGGGGTCAAATGCTATGGAAAAAGTCATAAATGGTAGGTGAGTGAGCGAAGGGAGATCGTTGGAGTTGCAGTTGGAGGTGTGGTGTGTTCCAAGTGCACAGCTGAGGATCGTCAATTGGCACTGTCCGCGGGGCATTCTGAGGCTGCAGCTAACGATTAATTCAAAGCTAAAGCTAATTATGAAAAGAGCCATGGCTTGACTCATTCCTTCAATGGATGCAATGGATGGCTGGCTCGTCATAGTCTCGTCTCCCACTCTGTGACGAATTTACACAAACAATACACATGCGAGCTGGAAATTCCAATTTGCTTCACCAACGGATTCTCGCGAACCCTCCAACATGTCCAGTAATATAGTCGTCCCCGAGATGGAAGCCCCAGCAAAGGCCATCGATGCGCAAAGCGACTCAGAGTACGCCGCCAACCCCTCTTCAGCTGCTGTCGCCTCACATTACTGCGCGCGCGAATGCCTCATCATGCTAACTTTTCCCATAGCATCGTCGCAACCTATGAGCGCATTCTGGCCTCTGATCCGGAGCTGACAATGCCCGTCGCCGCCATCGAGGCCCTCATCAACGTGCTAGGCCAAACGACATCATCTACCGTGATGGAGACGCTCGACATCATCCGCACCGCCGCCGAACGCCTCAGGGCCTCGGTCCCAAACCCCGTGCCCCTCGCCGCCGGCACGGACCTTTTCCAGCAGTACCTCCTCCGATCGCTTAAGAAGCAGGACACGAACGACGCCCACGCCGGATTCGAAGAGACTAGGCAGTACCTGATCCGCAATAGCCGCGTCTTCGCCAGCCGCGCCAAGCAGGCCAGGGCCGAGATCGCCGAGAGCGGCGCCAAGATGGTTGGCGAGGGCTCCTGCGTCCTAACCGCCGGCGGCAGCCGCACCACCGCCGCCGTGCTGCTGCGTGCCGCTGAGGTGCACGGCACCGAGTTTGGAAGCCCGCGCTTCAAGGTCGTTTACGTCGTTGACCCCCGCTTCCCGAGCAGCGTCGTTGAGAACCTAAGGTCTCGCGGCGTGCCTGTCGCCGAGGTCAACGAGCGGGACGTTGCGCATGTGCTGCGCACCACTGGTGTCGACTTTGCCCTCTTGGGCGCCGAGGTTCTTTGCCAGAGTGGAGGGGCTCTGTCGCGGATGGGAACCTACAACATTGTCGAGCTTGTGGCTGCGTACAAGAAGCCCGTTTACTTTGCTGCCGAGAGCCACAAGATTGCCCGTGTCTATCCTCTCAGCCAACTTGACTTGCCTCGTTGCGGAGTGCAGCAGCAGGTCGCAAAGTTTACCACTTCAAACGAGCCGCCGAAGGAGTCGAGCGCAGCCGATGCAGACCCCATCGACTATACCGTATGTAATATAACCTGCCGCATCCGGTTTGAAATCGCCTACTAACTGTTACCCTCGAAACTACAGCCGCCCAAAATGATCACCAAGGTCATAACAGAATACGGCATCAAAACCCCCAGTGGGATCTACGAGATGTTGCTCGATATTTATTCTTGAGAAGCTCGTAGCCGTTGCAAAGGACAGCTATCAAGCCGCATGGCTATATTTCCTGTCTATCTCCGCCGACACCGTTTCAGCCATAACAGAGACGACTTCATGATGTGCCAATCGTGCAACATGGGAAAGATCATGCGCAATATTTTCCCCACCGACGACAAGCTTCCGGTTTCTCGTCAGTGGCGTGAAAATGCGTATATCCGCTCGCATGGGCGTTTGTGAAGGGCAGCACAATGCATTGGCTACAAATGTCTTTTGATTCTCGAGGGCAGGCAGGCAGCCGGGGATATGCCGGGGACCCTCGGGAAGCAAGAATCAATGCGCTACTAGTGTAATCATTGGTACCTGGAACCTAGGTGAGGTCCAGATATCCAGATACTGCCAAGGGTTCAAAGCGGTTCACAGTAAGTGGGACTATGCGAGATGTGAGCTAGGAGGGGATACGAGCTACACAAAGCAGGCATAACAAGTCTGTCCGGGCTGCGCTGTAGGGATGAGTTGGGAAAACACACCCTGGGCCGCGGACTTTGCGACTGCAGTGTAGGGTCACGATGTATGATAAAAATAAATTAAATGCAAGAGGTATCACATAATCTCGATATAGCCAAACGCCAAAACGCCATCCCTATCTGCACCACTCACATCTGCACCACTCATGTAACATGCTGTGTTGTAACTCATCCCCGCCGCCCCTGTCGCCCCCAACACAGGAAATCAAAGCGTGCTCCAAAAGTAGTTTGCGTAAAAGAACCTCGAGAACTTTCTGTCCATGTTGACGACGTGGACGTCTCCCTTGCGGTCGTTGCGAATCACGGCGCGGCTCCACTCCTCGCCCTCGCGCTCCAGCTCGATACCGAGGCTCCTATAGACCTTGAGCCTCAGCAGCACCTCATCCTCGACCGGGTCGGCCGCGCCCGGTTCGCCCTCGACGCCCTGCAGCTCCAGCTCCTGCAGGCGAGCCGACAGGTCCGCCGCCTGGGACGCGAGCCGCTCCGTCTCGACCTCGAGGTCCGAGGCGGCCTTTGCGGTGCGAAACTTCTGGGTGTCGAGGCGCGCCATCTCCGAGGCGTGCGCGGCGGACGAGTGCTGAGACGTGAGCTCCTCGTACTGCGACTGGGCCGTGTTGAGCTGACGGGAGAGTTCTGTTGTTTGTTGATGTCGATTAGTCCCGGACATCAGTTCTCTTGTGGCTGCTCCTCAGGACCTTGATTTGGCAAACTTGGGTGCCGACTTACTCTTGAGGGAGGATTCTGCTTGGCGGAGACGGAGATCTCGCGCCTGGTCTAGGACGGCTGTTGAGTCCTGGAGGCGTTTGAGGGCGGCTTTGTCCGGGGCGACGGCGAAGTTTTGCACGGTTGCCCGGATGAGCGTGGCGGGATCTTCCTCGAGGAGCATTGCGGGCAAAATGAATAACGGGGGGTTTTCTGCTTGTTGTACTTTGTAATCGCGGTGAAGACGAGTGCTGCCCCTTTCGAGTGTCGTATTCTATATACCGGATTGGTGTCTATGATGGCTCGCGCGGTCGATCTTCGTGGTTGGCTTGACTGAACAATCGTGTGCCGGGAACCTTTGTTTGTTGCCAAATCGACGGCCACGCGAGCCTCCCCCTACCCTGCACGTAAACAAGTTACCCAAAACGGTAGAGTGTTTTTCGCTGGCCTCGGAACAAAGCGGGGTCTAGCCATGTGCCTCTTATCTTATCGGATCACCTGTTAATCGTCGTCATCGTCATAACCAGGGGTCATCTGGGCCATCCCAAGCCTGTGCGCGGCGACTTTCACTCGGTTTCTATCAAAACCTCTAGCTTTCATCCTTTGAAGTTCCGTGATACCTATCTAGACAACGAGCCGAGAATACAACATCTAATCAACTATTGAATCTTGACTGAACGCTGCCCGGCACCCTAAATTCATTCCTCGGAGGTTGTCCAAACCAAAATGGGAACCAACCTTCCCTGTGAGTCTGCGCCGGAATCGCCACATCCTTCTTCACTAACGTGCTTTCTCGAGACTAACGGCCGCCGCAGATGCGATTGATGCGGAAACGTAGGGGAAACCTTCCTTGCGGTCGAAAAGTGCCCTTCCAGATCGACAAATCCCAATATCAAATGAGCTGACAACTGGCGAATGGCACAGGCCGCTCCAACCAGCAGAGCTTGCCGTTCTGCGGGCGCAATATGAAAAGGAGGGAGATATGGTCGGCGTGCAGACCAAATTCAACTACGCCTGGGTATGGCCACCTGTTTTATGTCCCGGGGAGACGTCGTCAAATCCCTTTGATGCGCAAAACGCTGCAGTCAGCCGCTGACACCTGTGCCTGAGGGGGGGAAAAAAACCTTTGATAAAAATAGGGCCTCGTAAAATCCAACACGCGACCCGACCAGCAGCTGGGTGTCATGCTCCTGTCCGAGATCTTCCGCACCTCCCCTGAGCGCCGCCGCGAGTGCCTCTACTACCTGGCCTTGGGCAACTTCAAGCTCGGCAATTACGCCGACGCGAGGCGCTACAACGACCTGCTGCTCGCAAAGGAGCCGACGAACCTGCAGGCGACGAACCTGCGGTCCCTGATCGACGACAAGGTCGCCAAGGAGGGCCTACTGGGCGCCGCCATCATCGGCGGCGTCGCCGTCGCGGCCAGCGTCGTTGGGGGGATCCTGCTCAGGAACATGGGCAAGAAGAGGTAGTAGCTTGGCTCGCCTCACCTTTTGTTTCTATGTTTCTTTGTCTTTTTCCGCCATCCTTGTCATGTTCGCAACGAATATCGCGACGAATAGGCATGCATATTTAGGGAGGTATTAGGTGTGAGTACGGCGCAATCATTCTGCATCTTAATATGTATCAATAGCAATATCATTGGTTTGCCATTTCTCCCAGGGTAATCGGGATTTCCGAGCAATGGCTATTTCTGTCGTTTTTGGACGGGGGAACAATCTATCCAAATGAATCACAAAGGATTAACGATTGGGGCAACTGGGCCATCAAGGAGCTATAATGTCCTTGATGTCTGCATGGATATTTTTTCATGCTCAACTCTATAGCCCTCAGCATGCTACCCGCAGCATGCTGTCACTCGATCTATCCATCGTTTATTCGCTGAATGTATCGAGGTTTAAAGAACGGACCAAAAAAGTTTCGTGATATTAATACCAGCATATCCAAGGAGCCGCACTAGAGGAAAATGTGTTAGGCTTTCCCTCTGCCTCCGGCTTGACACCGAAGCATACACTTGGCAATTTCTGGAAAGGACCCTAGGACCCTGCGGTTGCTATATTACCATTCGAGGTCTTAGCCAGGCCGAGGATTAATTATCAGAAAACGAGGTTTGAGGTAATAATACCGGTAGCACTATTTTTCGCAATCGCGATCGATGCCCAGGCCTCGTGATCTTGCTCTGCAGATTTTCTCCATCAAGTTAGTGTGTATACTGACTGAGCTTGACCTTCATACCCCTGTTTCTGCTGTGGTTTGACGGCGGCGGTGGCCAGTGCCAGCGAGCAACCAAAAAGTGACATCAATGGAGCCCTTTCTGTGCGGAAACATACCAGCCCAGTCAGAAGTGTCACGTAACGGTGCCAACAATTTCAAGCTGGTTCAGCAGGCATTCATGATTGGCAGGGCTCAGTTAATGGTGTGAGCGACTGTGTGGGACTAAGAAATGCATGGAAAGATTCTGGAGGCTATGTACGCTCGGAATACCTGGTTGGCTCTGTGTTAGATTTGTTAGGGACAAGACTCGGGAATCGTGAGACCGTATTTTCGGCTGGACGGTTCGTTCCGCTGCCGCCGTTACAGTCCCACTGCAGCGAGTAAAGACCGTACTGGGAAGTTTCTAACAGTAACCGCGCGGAGGGCCATGCAGTTCGGGCAAACAGCGGGATGGGAGGCCTGATGTTGCCGGGTTGCCGCGCTTCAACAGCAGAACCTTGATGCCAAGGCACCGGAGAGGAGCCGCCGTCGTTCTTCTTGGACGTCTATGTCCAACTGGCCATACGGAGTGACGCGTGTATTCGGTAGTTACGGGTCGGTATCTCATATATTGGTTTGAGTTGTGGGTAAACTGATGAATGCCCATATTTCGGGGGAGCATGCCTGGCGTGGACTCTGAGCGAAGAAAGAATCTTTATCCGCTCTTTGCAGGGGTTACTTCAAACAATCGAACAAGGTGCCGCGTGCCAAGATGGCGTTGTTTTCGCTGACATATTGCAGCCACACGCTTGTACAGCGGATGACGATATACCGAACAAGGTCCCGCACTCAGCCATTGAAGCGAAGCTTTGAGGCGTTTACAGCAGAAACGCCGGCCTCGAGGTCTGTGAAGATCCTCGGCCGATGGACTGATCGCCTTGCCAAAGACAAGAAGAAGCCCTGCAAAATCCACACGTGGACTCATGCCATCTTCGAACAATCGAGAGGCTTGGTTCGAATCTCGGATTTGGGAGGGGAGGGAATTATGCAGTGTGACCCATCGTGCGGTGTGCAGTTGCCCAGGCTCAAGTGTGCGACCGCTCAAGGCCAGCGGGCGTGATCTGCATTGTGGGAATTCACGGAGGAAGAGGCTTTGAGTATTGCCCGGTTTGCCTCTGTTGTCATTGACCGACGGTGCAACCCAATCCTTGGCCCGCGTGACCTTTGGCACGATGCTGGTGCTTTACTTCCGGCGTCGTACAACCAGTAATCGTATGAGCTTTGAAGGGTATTTGCAGCGTGTCAGACTTGATACCACGTGTGGCAAGTACAGGTAGGTCTGGATGAAGCTGCAAGTAAGTGACTGGCGTCAGTTGCTTGCTTTTCGATCCCCATAAAGTTCCTGGCCACGACACAATCGGTCACTGGGGACTTGTTGGCGGCCGAGCAGGCATTGGAAAAAGAAAAAGAGCAATGGAGACGGTCCTATGTCGTAGGCAACAACACCCCACGCCCGCGATCCGTCGTTAGAGATGTTAGCGCCTAGACATCCCGCGCACCCAGGCACCTGAGCTGGCGGGCTGCAGGGCCTGGTCTGAGGAATGACACCTTGGCCGCAGTAGCGCAGACCTGCGAGAGGATGAGGTGCGCCATGCAGCTGGGACGAGCGGGGTCGAGGGGGGTATCACAACAGTCCAAAGTGTGGGGGCGCGCGAAACATTCGAACCCCAAACGCTGGTTGGTTTCCGTCAGAGGCCAGACCAGACCGTCCAATCCCGCTTCCCGAGGAGAGCCAAACTTGATGTCGAATTAATTAATAGGGCAAGGTAGGTGCATAGTGAGTGCCAGGAGCTTCAGATCTCGAAGATCATGGACAAAATGCCGGCTGTTGTGTTTTTGACTGCAGCTGGGGACCCAACAGGCTGGCTCAGCCGTCCGTGTCCCGGGGGCCGGGTATTGACGCGACGGCCAGGGGAGGGTCGGAGGTAAGGTAGGAGGATAGGATAGATCCTGTGCTGGATGGCGGCCTATTCTCTCCGCGCAGGTTCGAAAAGAAAGCATCACAGGCGAGTGCCAAGAAGCAATGTCGGGGTGATACATAGTACAAAGGACTCCTCGAAGCCGCTGTGCTAGGCCGTTGCCATTGTGTCTGTGGCGGGACGAGATGGAGGTCCACGAACGAGGCTGCTCCAAAGGAACTCAGGGCGGGAAGCTAAGGGACCTCCTATTCTAGTCTATCTAGTCTAGACTAATTAGTTGGAGATTGCCTGCGATATATCCCGTCTTTCCCCTTGCCCCAAAAGGTACCTGCCCTTGCCCAGGATTGTACCTCAGCTCTGATGACATTCCGCATTCCGCACCGCACCGTAGAATAACGGTTGGCATCCATGCGGAGCTTCGACACCCCTTGATGGCTGGATATATGCATCAGTTTGAAGGGAACAGGACATCCATTGTTGATGCAATCGGGCCATATTGATATTGACGCGGCGCTAATGTCGTCTTGAGCTGCAGTCAGCTTGAGGCCGGTACAGCTTTATAGCAGAGAAGATAAATATCCTGCGTTCCTGTGAGGTACTGACTGTACCTGTACCAACTTTGATCAAAGTGGGGAAATTATGGGGTTTGGATTGATCAGCTGCTCCGCACGAAAAGAGGGGAATGACCGCCTTTGCTTTTGGGCCGGACGTTGAAGTACAGTACGAGTACAGTACATATACACAGATGCAGATACACCGAGGCCGGGGGCTCAAAAACCGGGTGGGTGCTAAACCCGAACGGATCCGTCCCATTCCTTGGTAGGGCTCTTCTTTTCCATCAGACAAAAATGGAACATACCTAATAAACCTCCACTAACCTACCTCCCTACGATTACAGTTTGATGACACCATGATCGAGCGCCGCCGTTTGTTACATGCCTTCAGCTCCGGCCGGTGTGTGTTCGTCGGAACCAATTACCAGTTGCAAAAGTATACGATCTGTTCGTTGGATAAATCATAATACATGAAGCGGAAAACTAACGTACAGTACCTACCCAAGGTACAGGTACCTTTACATACCTACGTACAGGTCCCGTCGTCATATACGTCAGAACCCGGTAACAAAAAGGTGTACTCCACAGCCAAGAGAGACACACACTCGAGATGTCTATCACCTGTGGAATCGACACAAGATCTGAACCCATCTTGCATCGGGGTTTGCCATTCTGGAAACCCACCCCCCAGCGGCAGGCAAAGATAGGAGCTCCCAGCCCAGCCCAGCCCAGCCCAGCCCATCCCCCCTCCCAGTAAACCAGGTCTCGGGCTTGCTGTAGGTTGAT
>JASAOQ010000198.1:0-14311 GCA_031306065.1 Pseudopyricularia cyperi | reverse complement strand
CCCCACCCCCATCTTACCTGCCCATCCACCCGCCGTCAACAACAAGCACATGCCCATTGACATAACCGCTCGCCCGACTGGCCAGGTAAACACTCGTCCCCTTGAAGTCCTCCGGATCCCCCCACCTCCCCGCGGGGATCCGCGCCGAGATGCTGGCCAGCCTGTCCTGGTCCTTGAGCAGCGCCTCGTTCATGTCGGTGGCGATGTATCCCGGCGCGATGGCGTTGACGTTGACCCCACGGGCCGACCACTCGTTGGCAAAGGCCTTTGTCAGCTGCGCGACGGCGCCCTTGCTGGCCGCGTAGGCCGGCACCGTCAGCCCGCCCTGGAACGACAGCAGGCTCGCGTAGCTGACGACGCTGCCCCTGCGGCCCGTGACCGGGTGCGGCCCCAGCGAGAGCATGTGGGCCCCGACGTCGCGCGTCAGCGCAAAGACCGAGTTGAGGTTGACCTGCATCACCTCGGCAAAGTCCGAGTCCGGAAAGACCTCGCACTTGTGCCGCCGCTGGATGCCCGCGCAGTTGATCAGGATCCGGACCTCGTGGCCGTCGGCCAGGACCTTGGGCGTCAGCGCCGCCACGCTCTTGGGGTCCGACAGGTCCGCCGTGTAGATCTGGGACTTGCGGCCCAGGGCGACGATTGCGTCCCTCGTCGTGGTCGAGGTTTCGTCTCTCTTTTGGGAGGGGGAAGGGGTTTGGGGGTAAGTTGGGTTAGTCAAAAAGATTAGACAAAATAAAAAGAAACAAAGTCAAGTACAGCTTGTTTTTTTTTTCTTTTTCCTATTTTTGTTGGCCTCCCTCACCTGCACAAGTAACACGTCGGCGCCGGCCTCGGCTAGCCCAATAGCCACGGCGGCCCCAATACCTCTCGTACCGCCCGTGACCAGGGCGGTGTGGTCTTTGAGTGAGAACGCGTTGGCGGCCATTTTGAAGTCGTGGAATAAGCTAGGATACTAATTGTACCTTGCTTCACTCGAATTCCTTGACGAATGCGAGATATCTGCAGATGTAAAGAAACCGTGGATTGTTGTCACTGAACGCGGGGAAAGGAGAGCTCTTCTGCCGAGCTCGTCCCCATAGATGCGGGGAGACATGTCCGAAAATTTGACCGAATCCGGAGCTCTAAAACTATATAGAAAATCCATTTCCATTTGACATAAAACTCCGCACTTGGCAGTCCACATGGTTGATCCTGAGCATCTTGTATTGGACGTATCATATATCAGATGGATCACAAGTGTCATGCGTAGTCGACAAAGTGAAGCTTGTCCTGATGGTCTTCCTTGCTACAAAACTGTCATATATTAATGTGTGCCACTCTGATCTCTTTACATGGCTGTCGAACCCGGCTTGATCTGAATATACTCTCTTTCACAGCTGTACTCCTCCTTTCCCATCATGACGGGTGCCCTGGAACAGACAAGTGATCCTTGTACCCAAAGCAAAGACACCAAAGGAAACATCAAAAGAACGGGTCGATGCATTCGAAACATCAGAATTGCATCCCAATCATTCAGAAACACTGACGCTCATCACTTTCAATTACATTCGCGTTCGTCACAGCTCATTGCGGCATCACTCCCTCCTTCAACAGGCTCAGAGCCTCCTCGTACCGCTTCGGGTTGTGGTCCGTCAACATACTCTTGGTGAACTTCACCTCGCCAAAGCGCACCTCGGGGGACTTGACGTATTTCAGCACGATGCGAGACGCCGGCTTCCCATCGACAAAGAATCCCGTCGCAGCCGTGCCGACTGACGACCCCTGGGCACCCGGGCCGCCGGCGACAAACGCATCCCGCCTGTGTACCCGCGTCTTCTCCAACGTAAAGACCTCTCCCGGTGGGAGTAGCTTCATGCTCATCATCTGAGACCGGATGATCTTGAGGGCCGCAAACGTCCAGGGCCCGTCCTCGGTCTCGGTCGAGCCGCCATCGGCCCCTGGCCCGCCTCCTAGGCTATAGCTGCTTTGCCACGCGCGTGCGAGTCCCGCCCGGAACACTGCCCAGAGCCGATCGTTGGTGTCCTTCTTGGCCTCGCGATTGTCGTTCTTGGTCGCTATCGCCACCGCATGCAGGTCGTGGAGCACACCGAGCGATAGCGACGGCACTATGTCGTCACCATGCACGATGCTCGTGATAAGGCCTCGCGTCGCCTTGCGCAGCGAAGCCGACATGGTTCCCGGCGGGCCGTACGCAAATACGTGAATTGGCCGGCCCGGTGGGAGGCAGAGTTCGCTGGTCGTACGCTCCGACAACGACGTAGACTGTAGAGACGAGGCCGACGTCACAAACGTTGGGCCGGTCGGCAGGCTGCTCGGTTCCGAAAGCATCACTCCCAGGAGGGCAGTGACGGCGCCACCCAAGGAGTGGCCGCACAGCACCAGTCCATAGTCCGTGTACTCCTCCAGCGCCGCCCTCAGTATTGCCAGCACGCGCCCGTCGCCGCCATAAAGCAGCCGGCGGGCCGATGCGTGGATACCCTTGTGAACCTTGTAGCTTCTGCCCCGCCACAAGAGGTCGTCATAGTCGCAAGTCATGTCCGCAAGCACGTCTTCGAACCCCAGCGTTCCCCGGCACGCCAACACCACGGCTTTGGCCTCCTTGTCCAGCGAGATGTAGTGCGCCAGGGGTACGCCCGTGTTTGTAGAACCGGTCGAGTCAGATCCACCCTGAGGATCCACAAACGAGGACAGCAAAATAGATCCCGCTTCAGACTGGGTGTGATGGGCATATGATGATAGCTCATGGTGCGTGTCGTCGGTGAGCGCCTGCGACCACGCCATCTGTTTGGAGATGCCCATCACCTTGAGGAAGTTGGAGCCATACGAGGCCGAGGAGAAGAGCATGTAGCGTGTGATGTTGCGCACGAACGGGCAAGCCGGGAACATGCCCTGCACCAGACCCGTGCTGCGCAGCCCATTCAGAGCTTCTGTGTCACTATACGCGCTTCGAGAGTAGAAAGACGACAGCACCAGTGATGTCTGCGAGTCGCTGGTTTTGAGGGTGCAGATGCTGGGATTCTGAGACCTTGATCGTCGGTGATGCCTATTGCCCGTCGATCGGGGTTGAGAAGACAGCCCGGCTGACGACGAAAGGGAGTTGCGCTCGGCGATATCCTTCTCGGATCTCGACTTGTACAGAGCACCGCCGCTTTGTGGCCGGAGTCCCGGTTCGCCACGCGCCATTGAGGGGCTGGCTGGCCGATTGCTGTCGAGGGTGTGAATTGAGTACGTGTCACTCTGCGACACCAGAGAGTCTCGCTTTCTCTCGTGCACCGCAAAGTAGCTCGTGCGCGAAACGCTTCTTGGCAGAGCATCTGGGGTTGTTCCCGAGGTTCTCGAGGCCGTTTTGCTGCCACTTGCGTTGTTGGGCGGCGGCGGCGGTGCATCACGCTTTGGAACCAGAGATTGCATCGTTGACGAGGTGCGCCCGGGAATTGTGACGTGTGGGCCCGGCTGCAAAGAGTCTGACGGTGCTGTCATCGGGGCAAAGCTGGACACTGCAGGGGAGACGGGACTGGCTGGCGCGGTCCTGGACTTTCTGGACGACTTGAATGTCAACCCCTCAGTGTCGGCCGATTCCCTGCGCATCAGTGTGGAAAATGCCGGTGCTGGCCCCTTCTTAAGCGCAGTCCGGAAGACGCCTGGCTTCTTTTGCGGAGGCTGCTTGGGCTTCGTTGGCGGTTCGCTTCGAACGGTGGCCGATGTAGGCTTCAGCGGGGCCCTCTGACGCTTCTGGTTTGCCGATTCAGGGGGCGTGGACTTGCTTCCAGTTCGCGAGGACTTGATAGGAGCCCCCTTTGTCGGAGTGCCGCTCCGAGTGCCCGTGGGCGAGGTCCTCGACCGGTTCGAGGTCGACATATCACCCTTGGGTGGAACGGGGGGTGGCATGTCCGGAGAATCTTGGTCGCTGCCGTCATCGGTGTTTGATTCTTGGCTTGCCTCAATAAGCCCCAGGGTTTCGTTGTTGGAGTCGCTGTCGGATTCGCTTTCAGTTCTGTGGATATCCGTCGTCCTGAAGCTGTTGCGGTCCACCCGATAGACGTAGCGATAACTCGTCGAGTCCGCGACGGTATCCTGGCGACGAGGAGCAGCATCTTTCGACCTGGCCGACCTGGTAGGGCCCTGCTCAACAAGCTCCGCTCCTGGAGGCGGCAGGAGGCGAGGCGGGCTTGCACCGCTGATTTCAACAGTTATTGTTTTGCTTGTGGTCGTCTCCGTCTTGATGGTTACTTTTGCTTCATCTGGAAGTGTCTGCAGGATTTGGTTTTTGAGGTGGAGCTCGGGCAAGTCGTCTTCCTCGTCGCTGCTTACGCTGTGGTTCTGTATAGCGTGCATGACAGCCGAGTTGGTGTTTTTGGACATTGTCCGGGACATTCCCTGTTTTTCTTGGTTGCCGTACGCTCCTTTGTGTTCACCGTAAAGACTGTCATGGTGGAAGTTGAATCTCTGCAAGGTGCCATGACAATGTTAGTATGAAGTATTCCCAATCAAATCAAAACGCTTTATTGCAGCGAGAAAAACCCACCTCGCCGCTCACGTCGACCACAACGTCCCAAATAACCTCGTCCACTCCCTGCTTCCGATGATCGTTCTCGGTAATATCTCTACAATATATCTGCAGCACTACCATAAGGGCAAGTCCCTGAAGCAGGTCTATCATGCCGACTCTTTCTCCCTCCTCACCGGTCGCCGGGTTTTGGAATTCCCGGCGAATCAGAGTGAGTATGCTGGCAATGGCACGCGATGACTCGGTGGAGCCGAGCAGCTGATCTATAAAGCCAAGATAAAACTGTGTGAGGTGGTGGGTCGAAGAGGCATACGTCTCTGCCGACTGGAAGCAAGCCGACGTAGCGAGGGCGATCGCAGTGATGGATGTGTGTATGTTGGTCAGGCCGCGCTCGACAAAGCCTGCCGTCTGGGCGCGGCTGAAATCGGACCTGCTAACGGCCATGACGTCCCTGCCAGCACGGGTGATGATGCCTTCAACCCAGTGGCGGCTCAGGTTGATGCCGCTCAGAGTGGCATATCTGCTGATCCTAAAGGCCAAGCCGCCCACCGAGGTTCCTACTTGAAGACATCGGCTCGCCGAGTGGGTTGTGTACGTGACTGCCTTGGCCAGCGGATATGGCAGCAAAGTCCGTCCATTTTGGGCCTGGATGGGGCTCTCGTATGGGGTCATATCCAAAGGGCCATCCCAGTCGTCGTCAGTGGCATCGTGTTGAGAGGAGGTGTCCATGGCATCTGCTATTGTTGAAGTGTCGACTTGGTCGTCGGCTGTGCAGGCTTGGGTCAGGATTTGGGCAGCTATGGCAGCATCTTGGGCCCGGGAAGACTCCATGATGGCGGAGCAGAGGGTTTTCAGGTGCCAAGCAGGGCAGACAGGCGAGGCGGCAGTTTACCGTCACCGTCTGTCCAGCTCGGTCAAAAAGGCTGATGCGGGAGCCAAATAAGGTCCAGGTCCAGGTTTTGTAAGGGTCGGTCGAGTCGCAGCTGGGAAAGAAAAAGGGACGGGAAGCGGGAGCAGTTGTCTGATAACTAGAGTGATGGACGGCGTATGATGAGCTGCATGCCACAAGGCTAGGGTCGCCCCAAGGAGTTGTCGGGCCAAGAGACGGTTGGGATGCAGCAGCGAGGCATGCGCGACTGGACTAGGCCAACTAGACTAGTGTGCGGTCTGCGTCGAGTAGACGTGGGGGGTGTAGACGGTAGGTCGCTGGATGTCTGGCCTGGTGTGGTTTGATTTTGATTTCCCCGATTGGCCATCGAGGTATAACGTTTGGGTATTTGCTGGGAAGACGGGGCTATCGTCAAGCCTCTGATGGAATTATAGGACGGGAGAGCCGGATAACCTGTGCGGCCGAGGGTCTTAAGATGGACCAAAAAGCAACATGCAGAGGCGTTGTATGTGTGTTTGTTATCGTTGGACGACGCAGATGACCACCAGTAGAGGGGGATATGGATGACGCTATTCGAGTAGTGGGACGAGACGAGGGTGAAAATAAAGAAGGGGAGAAAAACAAAGAAAAGGAGAAGAAAGCAAGCTACCCAAGGTAGATAGATGGAGCAAGCCATGTGAGGCCATTCCAGGCCAGAAGATACACACAAAACATAAAAAAAAATAAAAATAAAAAGACAGCGTTGTTGGAGATGTGCGCCGTCGACGAGTTGGTGAGTTTAGAGGCGCATGAGGGATGCAAAGTGGAGTGGTTGCATGTGATCGAGGGGTTTCTTTGCAGTGCTTTGGTGCAGTGCAAGCGCTACAAATACAGGGGGTGAACGGCGACTCCACCCACCCCCAGAACAGGCGATGCAGGTCCATCTGTCATGCGCCAGATGAAGCGTGACAGATGGACCTGCACTGCAACTCCAAACGAAACAAAAGCACATTATTGAGGGGGACAGAAAGGGTGGGAATCAGCGTCGTCTGTTTGTTATTGTTGTGATTCGATCGGGCTGGAATCGATGGTGGCCATTTCAGTAGCACGCAGGTAGACAAGGTAAGGTAGATAGGTACCTAAGGTAATAGGTAGTAGATATATATGTCTATCAATAATTAGTTATTAGTTAGCTTCTAATAGCCCCCCATACGGTCCTCCTGGTGGAGCCATTGTCCGCGGGGGTGGGGCAGTTCTGCCAACACTGTACGTCGTATGTTTCTACTGTATTAGGTATGTACCTACCTACCTACTCATCAATGTCGAGTCATCATCAAACTGCCGAGATAATCCACAGCAGTTCAAACAAACACCCACAGCACCGCTCCATGCTCAAGAGTCTATTGTCTTACTTGTTAGTCCGGCTCTGTCCGGCTCTATCTCTCCAATCTTCTATACTACAAGGCTCACGTAAAACACATTTTTTTCTTACCGGCGTCGATACCTTATGCAGCATACGTTGGGTGGGAACCCATCCGCCCTCGCCGTCGTCGGCGGCGAGCTTCCAAAACAGAGACATCATCACAAGTGTTGGCCGCCACCTGACTAGCTATTCTAAAAGCCAATATCAGAATACATACCTAGGCCTAAGTAAGGTACCTTCAGCTTAAGATGCAAGCTCCCTCGTGCCCCCTACTTCACTGTGATCTGATCTCGATTCAAGTGCGTCATACCTTTCGCTAATAATTTACGTCTTTTCTTCTTTCCTCATCACGTAACCCGGGTTCATGCATGTTTAGCAGCACCACCCTACCCGGCGCTGGCAATAGATGGGGCTTCAGTTGATAGCTTTGTCCTAAGTACCTGGTCAAGGTCTGGGCATCAGCAATACTCCCCTCCCAATCCAGTGGTGGTCTTTTTTTTTGGGCAGGGACAGATATCGACTCCCCTGTGGCTGTCCTAGCCCGACACACCTCCTTTCCCGTCATTGACACCGACCTCCGCCAGACCTCCGCCAAACGCCCGACGACATTCCTCCGTCGAAGCCGGCCCACAAGCAGCAGCAACCGGCTCAAACATACACTACGCACCTCACGTGCCCCCGTGCGTCTTGCCCATCCCAGGCCACGCAAGCTCTGCCGGACTGGTCTCTAGCTTGTCATGGCTTGGTCACGGGGGCGGTCCCGACCTTTGGACCAAGGTTCCTAGCCTTCCCATCGGCAGAATATGCCCACCGTTGAATAATAGGAGTTCTTCAGAGCTACTAACAACGCGGCCTACTACTTTGTCGCTAGTTCCCAAACATGTTTTTTTTTCTCTCTCTTTTTTCTTTGCAATACACCCACGGCGAGCCGCCATAGCCCCCCTCGGCCTCAGAAGAGGCACGTACCTCAAGGACTTGTCATAATCCTCGTGTCTACAGTACCCAAGCTTGCGCCCGCCGGTTTCTCTGTAACACCCACGGCCAACCTTTTTTCTGTTCTCTCCCCCTTTCTTCACCCGAATTGTCAGAGACCGCCTTGAGATGAGTCGTGCTATGTCTCGCAGTGTTTGTTTAGGGACGGTTTCCCGGAGGTTTGGGCCCGAGGGCCCGTGGCACTTCCTCCCATGGCTCAAGGTATGGTATTTCAGCGTACTTGTTCGTTCGTCCCCCGGACGGTTTTCCGCGTGGGTGGTGTTTGTCGCGGTTCGGATCACCACCATTTTGCACTCCATTTCGAGCTCTGAAAACCACCCGTTGATCAAATTGGGACTATTTTCCCCCTTGGAACCGAAGAAGAACCCAAGTATTCGGACCCAAGCCTGTAGTCTCGTTGTCCAATACTTGCCAAGGATTGATGTGTTCGGTGCACACGAGTGTGTAATACACGGACCCGTGCTTCGGATATCCCCAACCCAATCTGCCGTCGTTCCCCCAACGGAGGAACCGCGCAAGTCTTTTGTTTTCTTTTTTTGCTTCTTTGCATATAATTCGTGCGTTCGGATTCCGTCTGCCCCTATCAAAAAAGGTGGCTTGCTCCATCTCTTCCCGAGAGAGAAGATGCTGGTGGGATCAATCAACGTCCCTTTCAACTTTCTGTCAAAGGAATACTATCGGCATGCCGTTTTGAATCGCCTGCTAATCTCATTACGCAAACTTGAGTGAGTGCCATCTTTTTGTTTTGTGTATATTTAAACACATACTATGCAATAGTTGCCTTTTGGCTTGACGTCACTGCCGATCAGCAAGATCACGGAAAAACAATATGGATATACTGACAAGGGGGGGGATCGCCATCCTTCAACCGTTTTTCTTTTTCTTTTTTTAGAGTTCGCAACGACAAGTTCGGAGCCAAGAACCCCAACATTCGCGCTTATCGTCGCACGAAAGTTGTCCCGATCCTGGACGGGAACCACTCAAGGACTGGGCAATTTAGAAAGCACAAGGTCCTGCACCTGCGTCGATAGTGGCATTCGGTTTTTTCTCTGCTGCCGTTTTTTTTTTCTTTGCCAAGAGAATCAACTTTAAAGGATAATCAAAACCATAACGGGCAATCCCGAGCCGATAGACAAGATGTCGCCCCACAAGGTCGCCTCTACCCAAGGTGTCCTCTCCACCCAGCGCCAGTGGATAATGGGAGCCGAGGCCTTTGAGAAGCGGATGCCGCACCACGACGGCATCAAGGCGCTGTGGGAGACCAAGTGGAAGTTTCCTGTAAGTGGTCGAGATGTCTCCTTGTCGGATGGCCGGAGACAAAGTTTCCCCTTGAACAAAACAACAAGAAGAATTCTTCTCACATGTTTGTATTTTGTATTATCTTGGGGGTGGAAAAAATGTAGTGCGTCAAGAGTCTTTACCCGTTCCACGACGGCAAGTACGAGGACTTTGAGCCCATCTTCACCCACCTGATCGACAACGACATCAACGACGGCACCTCGGTCGAGTACACGCGCGCCTTCTTCCCCGTGGCCGAGTCGCTCGTCTCGCGCGCCGACGCCGCCGCCGCCGCGGGGGACCGCGCCTCGGCTACGGAGCTCTACCTCCGCGCCTGCACCGTCTACCGCATCGCGCGCTTCCCCTATATCACGGGGTACCCGCGCGTCAACTGCCCCGTCAAGTGGGAGGCGTGGGAGGCGCAAAAGGCCGCGTACCTCCGCTGTGGCCGGGCGTGGGACGAGCCGGTGCAGGAGGTCATGGTGGCGCACACGCACAGGTCTGGGCTGGACAGGGACGCCATCCCGGTGTACGTGCGCGTGCCGGCCGCCACGGCGCAGAGCGGGGGGCCCGAGTGCCCCGTCGTGGTGCTGATGACGGGTCTGGACGGGTATAGGCCCGACAACACGACGCGGTGCGACGAGTTCCTGGCCCGCGGCTGGGCCGTCGTCGTCGTCGAGATCCCCGGCACGGCCGACTGCCCCGCCGACTCGGCGGACCCGGAGAGCCCGGATCGGCTGTGGAGCAGCCTGCTGGACTGGATGGCCGCCGTCGGGCTCTTTGACATGCGCAGGGTCGTGGTCTGGGGCCTCAGCAGCGGCGGCTACTACGCCATTAGGGTGGCGCACACGCACAGGGAGAGGCTGGCGGGCTCCGTCGCGCAGGGCGCGGGTTGCCACTACTTTTACGACCGTGACTGGCTCGACAAGGCCGATGGGCACGAGTACCCTTTCAAGTGAGTGCTGCATGAAGGAGTCCTGGAAAATTGAAGAAAGGAAAGGAAAGAAGAAGAAATAAAGAGGGAAAATAAAAAGAGAAACCCCCATCTTGACGAGATCCCAAAACTAACCGCACCTTGGACAGGTTGACCCCGGCCATGGCCATGAAGCACGGCTACGAGTCGGTCGAGGAGTACAAGGAGGGCGTGCAGAAGAAGTTTTCCCTTTTGGAGACGGGCATCATCGACAAGCCCTCGACCAGGCTGCTGCTCGTCAACGGCACGCTGGACGGTCTGATGCCGATCGAGGACTCGATGATGCTGTTCGAGTATGGCACACCCAAGGAGGCGCGCTTCTTCACGGGGGCGCTGCACATGGGCTACCCATTGGCCAACGGCGCCGTTTACCCGTGGATGGAGAGCGTGATGAATTCTGTCCAGTAGATCGATGATGATTGGGATGGGTTTGGGATGGGTGTTGGTCACGTCCCCACCACGTTGAGATGTCACGGATTGAGTGAGGGGCTTTGTAGGGAATATGGATTGTAGAAATGGTCAGTTTGTTCTTTTTTTTTCTCTCTCTTTTTTTGTTCTGTTAAGATCCCGATAGAACGACCGTTTTAGGCCCTAAAGTGAATAGCTCCAAACCCTGAAACGGACACTGCCAACAGGTCCCTGCGCAACACCCCCTCTTACTCGGCCGGCTTCTGCGTCGAGATCTTGCCGTCCTTGTCGTAAAAGATCTCGCACACCTTGACAGACCTCAAGTGGTCCACCCCGCCGCTGAGCTCGCAGTCGTGGTGGAACAGGAACCACCTCCCCCGAAACTCGACAATGGAGTGGTGCGTGGTCCAGCCGAGCACGGGCTCCAGGATCCTCCCGGCGTAGGTAAAAGGTCCGTAGGGCGACTCGCCGACGGCGTAGCAGAGGTAGTGCGTGTCCCCGGTCGAGTAGGAGAAGTAGTACCTGCCGTCGTACTTGTGCATCCAGGCGGCCTCGAAGAAGCGCCGGTCGTGGTCGTCGGCCAGGATGCGCTCGCCCGTCTCGGGCGCCAGGATCTGTATCTCGCGCACCTCCTCGGCGTGCTGGCGCATGTCGCGCGTCAGCTTGGCCACCCGGGGCCCCAGGGCGTAGACGCCCTCGCCCGAGGGCTCCTGCGGGCCCTGGAGCGAGGCGTCGAAGGAGGAGGCGTCGCCGCCCTTGTAGCACTGCAGCTGGCCGCCCCAGAGGCCGCCAAAGTAGATGTAGGCCTCGGAGCCCGCGTCGTCGTCGTCGTCGTCGTCGTCGTCGTCGACAAAGACGGCCGGGTCGATGCTGAACGAGCCCTTGATCGGTTCCGGGTCCGGCGTGAAGGGCCCCTCGGGCTTGTCGGCGACGGCTACGCCGATGCGGAAGACGCCCTCCTTGTCGCGGGCCGGGAAGTAGAGGTAGTACTTGCCGTCGCGGGTGGCGGCGTCGGGGGCCCAGAGCTGCTTGGACACCCAGGGGATGTCCTCGGCCCTCAGGGCCAGGCCGTGGTCGACCACGGGCTCGGCCGGGTCGATGGAGCCCGTGGAGAAGACGTGGTAGTCGGCCATGTCGTACTGGTCGCCATTGTCGTTGAAGGCGATGTCGGTCTCGCGGTCGTGCGAGGGGTAGATGTAGACGCGGCCGTTGAAGACGTGGGCCGACGGGTCGGCCGTGTAGAGGTGGGTTATCAGAGGCGCCATTGATTGCTTGGGTGTTCTCCGTCTGCGTGGTTTGTTTGCTCGCCCGAAAGGTAGTTTTGTAGCTAGTGTCTGAGTTGCCGAGGAAGCAAGACCGAGAAAATGGAGTGAAGCCCAGGATTGACGCATGAGAGGACCATCCGTCGGCCCAGATATAAATCCCTCTACCCCCCCTCATATTGACTTGGCGCGCCCACGCCGCATCGTCACGGTGATGGCGAGCCGGATTGAAAGGGGGATAAAGCTGAGCCCCATAACTTGGGGATTTAGCCCGATTTAACCGGCGACTTTATCACAAAGAGGCTGGAGATGCTGTCGTTGCAACCGAGTCTGGGCACCACGCCGCCAAGGGGAGCGACGACCAAAGGAAGAGCAGCGCAGCCTCGGACACATGCAAAAACATGGACTCGGTGTTTGTTAAAGGCTTTTGGCGGCAATTCATGTGTGATCATGTTGCCGCGATAATGTGATGGAAGACCGGGCCGGATCCAAGGTCAGAGGGGGTTTGTTGATGCGGGGTTGCTGCCCGCCGGAACTGCAACGATATAGAATTGTATGATAGATGGATTTAGCCATGGAAATGTCACAACGCTGTTTCTTCTTTTCTTGTTTGTTTCATTCATAGACGTGCAAGTTCAGAACAATACATGCTTGATCTTGCAACCTGGTTTTTTTGATTGACAGAAACATGCAGTATATGCCTCCTCTCGAGAGTGCCTTTGACTCTTGTACTTCAGCCCGTTCCGGCCAACAGCAAAAAAGAAATATAGAGCTGCACGTTGGGTTCAGGAGACTTCTAGTATCTCATCATGTCCCGTCAAGTGGCAGCGTGTCGTCCATCACAATACAGCCTGCAAGGGCCCGGCGGGAGGATGGCACTTGTTAGTCAGGAGGAGCTGTGGGCTGCCCTGCTCGGAGCCTCCGACGACGAGGAATCACAAAAGCCCATGGTCGAGTGAACAATCTCGTTTCGTTTCCCTGTCGCCGAGGCGCCAATTTGCCTCGCAACAAGCACAAGAACTCTTAGGAGCTATTGTGGGGTTTCTTCCGAGGTTTCGGACCTTGACCCTTGTGCGATGGGGAGAGAGAGAGGGAGGGAGGCCTGTGGGACGGACAGCGGGCTGGATATTGGATTGTTGGCCGCCCGCGAGCCCGATTACGATGTTTTAATAGTATTGAAATATTATACGATGGTAGTACACACATACTTTTGCAACGGAAAAAAAATTACTTTGCCGAAAGTTGCTCATAGACAAAGAACAAACAACGGAATCCAACGTTGGGATTTTTGTGAATACTTTAGTATTACGACTTCTGCTTTTTAAAGTTGTCTCAGCATCAACAAAACCCACATAGTGTAGTGCGCGGATACAGTGCTTGTTACAGTGCGGGACTGTGGTTACGAATGACAAAGCTTCATCCCGACTAAGTTAACTGCCTTCCATATCTCGTAGGCACCTAATTATCTATCTCCTCGTGGCTTTGGCTTGTCTTGGCTCCGTTCGTCCATCTTTGTGGATCAGTTCATCAAGGGGCAGCGAAGCGTCGGGGTGTGTATCACCACATTCATGCCAGGACTGGCCTGCTGTCTCGTGTCTATCCATGTCCACTCGAAGGAAAAAGCAGCAAACATGGTAAATTGTTTGTTGTGGTAGCTGGCTGCTGGCGCTGTTCTATCGAAGCCCCAAAAAAAGGGGGCGGCTTAGATTAAGTAGTACTGGCTTGTTTGTTTGTTTGTTTTGCATAGCCTTGAATGGAATTTTACACTATCACTATTATCATTAGAATTCGTATACGGATGGGATACTCGACTCGCCACCGCGTGATGAAAATCCCTATCCACACACTAACAATCATCGACAGTATTGCTGACAAAATCGCAAAGAACGGTCAAGACAGCAAACTCGATGCACAACGCAGAATCCGATCACAAACCCGCAGTCAATCTTCCCATTCCCCCTTTCTTGGCGGGAGAGGGGGAAAAGAAAAAAAATCTCAAATAACAGGCAGATAGACAGGCCCATTCCAACGGAGGGGAGTCAACCCACCGGCACTGGCTTCCGCAACCCCACAAAGAGACATTGATCGTCGAGTGCCGCCGTCTTGGAACCTGTTGCTGGATGCGGGCCAAGATGCTTTTTTTATTAATTAATTACTGCTACTCCAGCTTATTTAAAAACCCGTAGTGCCAGGGAGTAGGAAGTACGCTGATTGCCTGGCTAGTCTGATGCAAGCCACTGACGGAAGACGCATAAAAAGCAACTTTTGGGATGAAAAAGTATCGAAACAAAGTCTACCAGAAAAAAAAAAGAAAAAAGAAAAAGAAAAAAAAACATCGTGGCATAGTCATAGTATCTGGTACTCCAGGCACTATTACCATGCACGCGGTACGGTACATTCGTATATTTGAAAAGGCCGGAAGTGGGAACATGGAGGTTAAGCAGCAGGCCTACCACGTAAAGCACGGCCGTTCCACGTCGTTAGAAACGTAGCAGCCAAGCTCCGGACGCTCTGCCCATACGAGGTACGAGGTTCCAGAAGCCAACGGGGAAGCAGAAATGGAAGAGCCGGAGAACCCACCGGGTGGACGGGCTTACCG
>JASAOQ010000195.1:0-25803 GCA_031306065.1 Pseudopyricularia cyperi | reverse complement strand
CCCCCCCCCCCCCCCATATACGCTCGTCGGTCAAAAAGAGTTGTTTCTTCAAAGCCCGAATAAAAAGCCGCGAGGCGGTGCGACTTTTTGTGGCACAACAAAGACCGCCAATGCTTACCCTTCGAGCCTTCCTGTCCCCCGGACAGCGTCCAGTGTTGTCATGGCTGTGGTGAGGGGACACTGCATGAAGCAAGAGGCCCAAAGAGACAAACGCAACAAATAACCCCCTTCATGATTTCAGTGAAGAATCATGTATCATCAAGGCAAGTCAATTCTCCCTCAATGTTGGCTTTCGTCAACATCGTCCAAAATGGGACAGTCTGGGGAAAAGAGGGGGCAAGGCTGGCGCCGCAGGATGGGCGGTATTATAATAGCAATACGAATAACAAAAAAAGCGTCCTGCTTTTCGTACATGACAATGCCTACGTACTCCTCTCTCGGCGCCCCGGAGAAATGAGGGAAAAAAACAAGCGAGAACAAATCGGGGCATAGTGACAAGGACGGGATGAGCCTTTAGCCCTGACCCATATCCCGCTCAGTCTTATTCTGTTTAGGTATGTATCAATGCCCATTTGCTTCCACGAGGTCGTTCAGCCTGTGGAACACACATCTGCAGCGACCAGAACCAACTGGAATCCAACCAGATCCTACCTGCACCAGCGGGCATCATCGCCAAAAAAGCAATGCTCGTTTATGTCGCTGAGCTGCAGCAACGCGGCATACACACTCCAAATACCAAATGTGTCCACTCCCTGTTCTGGGCCCTGGTACCATGTCCTATCATCGACAGCCAAGTTGTGCATGCGAGGCTATTGACTGACCTAGGTGAGAACTGACAAGTTGGAAAACAAGGAGAGAGTGATAAAGCAAGCAAGCAACCGAAGCGGGGGAAGACGGATCCCAATCGTTTCAAAGATACCTTTGTAGTTTCTCTGCAGCCCCAGATGTATGGCTCTTCGCCTTGCAAGCCTCGATTGGCATTGAAATACAAGAAAACAGCCAGACAATGGCCGGATATAGCAACAGAGTCGTCGATCTGAAGGGGGCCACATCAAGGCACTTGGCACAGCTCCATGGCAAAGCCTCCGCAAGGTAAGCCACTGGTTTCCTAATCCGGCAAGCTGCATCCCCTCATCCGGCTATGAACTTGGCCGCAATGCTGAGAATTTCTTGTTGTCTTGGACATGGCATGCCGACATAGCTGCCTAGTGTACATCGTATACCTGGGGCGATGGTGTTGCTGGTGGGCGCCTAAGCGGAGCCGCGCATCTGGTCGGTCAATGCTTGTGGTGTTGTGCAGCGGGAGCTGCGATGCATTACAGAGTCAGGGCGGCGTGTGCGTGTTGCTGACTGCGAGCCATGGAGCTATCAGAACTGTCCCGCCCACATCCCACAATGGGGGGTTTCCTGCGAGGTCCAAGATAAGGGAACAACACTCCAGTGTGCACAAATCCATGTTGCAGCCCTGAAATGCCGAGGACTAGGATGTCACGCATATGACCTGATGGCCATGATTGGAAGGACACAATTCGAACAACGACGAACGAAACCATCCGCACAGGATGAGAGCTTTGCAACTTGGACATAGCTATGCCCTCCTGCACCGTTTGTTCCGCATGGACTGGAGATGCTCCCCATCGGGAAAGTCACGGACAAAGAATTAACAGAGTCCTTTGCCTCGAAGTGGGGTATAGCTAAGAAATTGATGAATTTGATTATATCAACGCCTAAACTCCTGCTGACCGATTTGGTATCATCCCAACCATGCGACAGGCATGATTTCCCTAAATCATTGTAAAAAATAGAAAAGGCAGAGCTCAGGACTCTTGATCCTGGGACAGGGCGATTGTGCTTGTCATCGACATATGCTGTTTCAAGTAGCAGAGAACGTCGCCAGGACACTGCTGAAGGTAGCGGTGGCGTGATCCGTTAAGGTGCATGATGCGGTTGAGCTCCATTTGTGGCGTGGTATGGGCTCAGTAGAGGCCGGAGAACACGGCAGCGATCGCCGCCTTGTCGTATTTGACGTACTTTCCCTTGCCCTTGTCGACTTCGTGATATCGGTCCCAGAAACGAACGTAAAGCGGTTCGAGCATCTGCTGCATGTCGCGGGCAAACATTTGGCGCACCTCGCGTTCCATGCTGAAGGATTTGTGGCGTGCCACCATGTCGTCGAATGCGGCGTTGAAGGACGTGAACTTATTCTTGATACTCTCCTTGTCCTTGGAGCTTAGCTGCTTGAGAATGGTCGCCGAATCGGCGGTGGCCTGACCAGACGATGGACGGGCTGACTTGCTTGTATGAATAACATCAAACAGATGCATCGAGACGTCCTTGCACGGTTCTGTATAGTATAGCTTGGCCTTCTTCCGATAGGTCTCAAGCATCCCTAGACGCGTCTCCATCAAAGGTGCCAGCTCCGACTCGCGAATAGAGCGCTCGATGATGGCTATACTGTTGGCGATAAACACGCCGACCACCGGCTTCTTCCCGTTCATCATACGCGCTTTGGCGTCCAGCGAGAGGAGCAAAACGTCAATCGTGTCGCTGCAGTAGTCGGCGAAAATCTCTTGACCGTTAGCCCCAACATCGAAAGACGCCATACTCGGTAAGGCATCACCACCGCCACGTGATGAAGCAAGCGACTTCCAGCCACCGTTGCCCAACGAGATCATGATGCTCGAAACAGGCCTCAAGAACTCCACCATGGTTTGCAGTCTCTGCATAGTCTCTGCAATAACAGGCGATGGTGCACCATCGGCTGGCAGAGACTGCATATTAGCCACCTTTCTCTTGGTATCCTCTAGAAGTTCGCCCAGAGAGGTCTTGGCTGTTTCCCTTATTGGCTTGAGACAAGCCGCGAATGCGGCCCGTAGATCCTCGAGGCGGCTAGACAACCCAGAAACGATCTCGACAATCTCATAGGCCAGAAAGCAGTCGGTGTTCAGATGGACCTTAATATGAGCGTTGATCTCACGAAGGGTACGTGAGAGTTCAACGATTGCGTTTTGGCAGGTTGCTTGGAAAAGAGGAGCCCAGTCGTCTCTTGTGAAGATCCTAGTGATGTTCTCGTACTCGGACTGGAACAAACGCTCCATGGCTTGAGCATAAGTGCCGATGCCATTGGTACCCGCGCGGTAGACAGCGTCCGGATTCTTCTTCTTTACTGTGTTGACGCTTGCGGCGGCCAAGTTGGCCAGAGTCTCGGCAAGGTACGGGCCACGAACCTCGGAGTATACCTGGGCGATTGTAGACTCAGGTCCGGCCGCTTTCCCTTGCCTCTGTGAACCAGCGACGAAAGCATATATGGGACCCAAACGGTTGACATTATCTCTTGACAAGATGGGAAATGGCTTGTCTTTGGTGATGTAATGCAGCGGCTCAAGCGAGCGTGGGGTTTCGCTGCGCAGTATCTTGTCGAACAGGGTTGCCAGCTGGGTGCTTCCCAAAGTAACGAGGCGCTGCAGGTCGTTGATAGTCTGCTGATTGGAGCGGAGGTTGGATGCCTTCATGTCTGTCAAGGCCCTGTTCAAGCGTTTCAACGAGTTGAGGTAGTTGGACAGATCTGCCTTTTCGGGTCCCATGCGGATAATTTGCTCCTCATCGTTTTTACTATCGGCCGGGGCACGCAAGCGTTCGATGGCAGACAGAACGTTGTCGATGTCTGGATGAAGCAGACTAGGGTTAGTTGCGGATAGACCGACGTGCTAATAAGGACCTGCGGATACTCACTGCGGCCAAGAACCTGCAGCTTTTTTGTCTCTCCATTCAGAGGCCCAGCTACCTCGCGTACACTCTTGCCAGTGGACTCGAGCCTGCCCAAGCAAGCCTCAATCTTTTTGGTGAGCTGAGTCGTCTTCTCGAGGCGGGAGTTCAGAACGTCGACTTCAGCGCGGGCTTCCTCCTCGACGGCATGCCGGCCGTTAGTCAAGCCTACCGCCATTTAGAAAGCAGCGGGCTACTGCCGCGAAGACACGAGACTGGCAGATATTGAATGGTGCTGCAGGACACGCATTGAAAGCCAGACGGCGTCGATGATGTCGATGCAGTATTGATCGTCGGATGTTGAATGGGGAGAGAGATCAAGCGGGGAACGGACGATTCCCCCTGTGATGTGCATTGACCATGCATCCAGGTACGGGTTCCACCCATCAGATCCGGAATGGAGCTCCCGGATGAACCAACCCCAGGACATTCTTTGGAGGGAATTCTGTTCATGGGAGTTAGAGGCGATGTAATGAGGCGTTGTGGGAGAAAGAACATAATGGAATTCTGCTTTTTTTTTTCCTTACTCAGCTCCTAAAATAGACAGCTCATGAAAGGAAACCCTTGTTTGAAGTCATTACGTCTGTACATCGATGTTCCTCGTATGCTCCCGGTGCCAAAGTGGTGCCAAGGTGGGGTGAAATGGGAATAACCGGCGTAATCTCTCCCCTGGCACGCTATATGCAGTAAACGGGGTAATTAAAGCACACGCGTTTTTCGCGCTGCAATCCCCGCAGCGCGTGTTTCCCCTGATTAATCGCTTGCTTGTTGCCCCGTCCAACCCCTCCAGGGCGTTCAACAAACCACAACAACCTCACTTCTGGTTCTTCGCGCGTCACCGGCTTCACAACGCCGCGTCTCAGGTATCTCTTTACTACTTGGCTCAAGTATCGCGTCTTTGGCCTGCATAGCTCCCCAAAATCATCATGGATGCCGTCACCCGTGATGAGGCTGCGGCCAATCGCGTGCGGCAGGCTGAAGAGTTTCTCGATCCTCGTAAGTAACGCCGACACAATGCTCTCGTCCCGTATTGTGCTTAGAGCATGTCGTTCTGACAGCCTCTGTACCGATCCTTAGACGACCAGAATGCCAGAAGCTACAGGCCGGAGATTATATTGATGTTGCAAAAGAACCAAAGACGGTTGGTGGTCAACATCGACCACGTCCGCGACCACAACGCCGAGATCGCCGAGGGTTTGCTCCTCGATCCGTTTGAGTACGCACTCGCCTTCAACTATGCGCTCAAGCAGATTGTCAAGACTGTGCCCAATGCGCGCCCCGACCAGACCGACGACGAGGTCGAGTACTACTGCGCCTGGGCCGGCAGCTTTGGCTCGCACGCATGCAACCCCCGGACGCTCTCATCGCAACTCCTCAACCGCATGGTCTCCATTGAGGGCATCGTCACGCGCTGCTCGCTGATCCGGCCAAAGGTCGTCAAGAGCGTGCACCACAGCGAGGTTCAGGACAAGTTTTTCTTCCGCGAATACCGTGACCAGACCATGACCAATGGTGTCACAACGTCAAGCGTATACCCGACTGAGGATGACAAGGGCAACCCCTTGACGACCGAATACGGCTTTTGCACATACAGGGATCACCAGACCATCTCAATCCAGGAGATGCCAGAGCGCGCCCCCGCCGGTCAGCTTCCAAGAGGTGTAGATGTGATTTTGGACGACGATCTTGTCGATAAAGTCAAGCCCGGCGACAGAGTGCAGCTTGTCGGCATCTTCAGGACGCTGGGAAACCGAAACACTAATCATAGCAGCGCACTTTTCAAAACTTTGATTTTGGCCAACAACGTTGTATTACTGTCGAGCAAGGCAAGCGGCGGTGTTGCGACGGCTACCATAACCGATACTGATCTCCGGAACATCAACAAGGTCGCCAAGAAAAAGAATTTGTTCGAGTTGCTTGCGCAGTCGCTCGCGCCCAGCATCTACGGTCATGACCACATAAAGAAAGCTATTCTGCTCATGTTGCTTGGCGGTATGGAGAAGAACCTTGAAAACGGCACACATCTCAGGGGAGACATCAACATCCTGATGATCGGCGACCCTTCGACGGCCAAATCTCAACTGCTACGCTTCGTGCTCAACACTGCTCCCTTGGCCATCGCCACAACAGGCAGAGGGTCTTCGGGTGTTGGTCTTACTGCTGCTGTAACGTCTGACAAGGAGACTGGAGAGCGGCGACTCGAGGCCGGTGCCATGGTCATGGCGGACCGCGGCGTTGTCTGCATTGACGAGTTTGACAAGATGTCAGACATCGACCGAGTCGCCATCCACGAAGTCATGGAACAGCAAACCGTCACCATCGCCAAGGCCGGTATCCACACCTCACTCAACGCCCGCTGCAGTGTGATCGCAGCCGCCAACCCAATCTTTGGCCAGTACGACCCGCACAAGGACCCCCATAAGAACATTGCCCTCCCGGACTCGCTGCTTTCTCGTTTCGACCTGCTATTCATCGTCACAGATGACATTGAGGATGCGCGAGACCGGCAGGTGTCGGAGCACGTGCTGCGCATGCACCGTTACAGGCAACCCGGTACAGAAGAAGGCGCGGTTGTGCGGGAGAACACGCAGCAGTCTCTCGGAGTCGGCATGCAAAGCCAGAGCAGCGAGTCACAACGGCCGACCGAGGTCTTTGAGAAGTACGACTCGATATTGCATGCCGGTGTGACGGTCACGTCGGGACGGGGCGCGAACAAGAAGCCCGAGGTGCTCAGCATCCCTTTCATGAAGAAGTACATACAGTACGCCAAGACACGTATCCGCCCAGTCCTGACGCAGGAGGCATCGGACCGCATCGCCGACATCTACGTCGGTCTGCGCAACGATGAAGTCGAAGGCAACCAACGGCGCACGAGCCCAATGACAGTCCGTACCCTCGAGACAATCATCCGTCTGGCCACGGCACATGCTCGTTCGCGCCTGTCGAACCGTGTGGAGGAGCGCGATGCCGCAGCTGCCGAGTCGATCCTGCGGTTTGCCCTGTTCAAGGAGGTGGTGGAGGACGAGTCGCGCAAGAAGCGCAGGAAGACCCAGACCGTCGACGTTGGGTCGTCGAGCGATGAAGAGAGCAGCGATGACGACGGTGAGGACGGAAATATTGGCAGCACAGCTCGTTCCAGCGCCAACAGGTCGACTCGTGGCACCGCCCGAACCCGGAGAGGCGCGAACAACGCCAACGGTCGCCGCGCACAAGCGGATGAGGACGAGGACGAGGACGAAGAACCCGCAACTTCTACCCCGAGACGCTCAAACAGAAGCGGCCGGGCAGCGGCCGGGTCGTCACAGTCGCAATCGCAGGTCTCCTTCGCATCTTCAATGCCCTCCTCCCAGCTGGAAACACAGGAGGAGGATGAAGACGCCGAGGCGGACGACCTCGCCGACGAGACCGCAGCGCTGAACATTGACAAAGACGACGGCCTCGAGATCACAGCACCGCGACTCGGCGCTTTCCGACAGGCCCTCGGCCAGCTCCAGTCGACAGACCTGTTTGAGGACGACACTGCCACCTTGGACAGTGTTGTCGAGGCCGTCAACGCCAAGATTGGTACTCGCAGCGGCGGCGCATTCAGCAAGGATGAGGCCACCAAAGCGCTGCGCAAGATGGACGAAGCAAATCAGGTCATGTAAGTTGCCTCTGGCTGGCCTCTCTTCCCAAACCGACCCTTGCGGGTTGTTGAAGATTTCACACTGACTTGATATCACATAGGTATACCGGCGGGGACCTCGTCTACCGCATCTGACTGAGAGTGTTGTCTACAGGCGGATTTCATTGCGAATACATGGAGTTTTGTGGCGTTTTTTGTTGTTTCTGTTTCTCCGACTGGGTCAGAACGGTGGGCATCTCTTGGGCATGTTGTCACACGAGTAACGATTTGCCAATTTTGAAGAATAATACCCAGCCCAAAGGTCTCGAAAGTGAAGTTGGCGATGCCAGAGTGTCAACATGCATGTGGTAACGCTTCGCTTGAAACGACCGGAAAACCATGCACCTGCATGCCTGCCTGCATGCGGTTGATTGATTGATTGATTTATTGGTATTCGCTATGCCTGTACTCCTTTGGAGCGATGCTCCCTGCAAAACGTTGACACACCAAGCCCGTATTGTCTCGAGAGTCGACATGGTTTCGGAACAGGCACAAAACCTCGTCTTGGGCTCTTTTCTTCCCCTTTTTTCCGATCTTCTTCCCTTTGTCTTAGTTTTTGTCTTATTCCGGCCATTAGCGGAGCTTCTCCCAAGCCTCAAAGCCAGGGCCCCTCCACGCCCAGGCGACGACGTAATGGCCAGCCAGCAACTCCCACTCCTCGACCTCGTCTAGCCCCTCGAGCCCGTCGACCCTCTCCTTCTCCTCGGGTGCGATCCAGCGCGCCCACATGTCGTTGACGGTCATGTGCCTCGCCCGCTCGAAGCCCGCTTCCAGCAGCCGGACGTCCTGGTCCGCGGGCTCCTTGTACGCCGCCAGCGTGGGCATGCAGATGCCCCTCGCGGCCAGGTTGGAGGCCATGGTCCTGCCGAAGGCGTCGTCGGGCTTGGTGGGCTCGTATACGACCACGCCCAGGTTGGGGATGGCGGCGGCGAAGTGCCCGATCACGCCGCGCGCCTCGGCCACTTGCAGGTAGCAGAGGCAGCACTCGGATATGAGTAGAGTGGGGACGTCGGTCCTCAGGCCCTCGATCATGGGATGGGGGGCCGCGGTTGTCGACAACGACAACGACGCGCCTTGCTGCTGCTGGGGCGGGGTGAGCAGCTTCCTGAGGTCGAGGCCGTGGCTCCAGAACTGCCCGCCGCCGGGCATGCTGCAGCTCCACGATTCGTGGTCCTCGAGCTGCGGATGGGGCATTATTCTCTTCAGGTCCGGGGTGGACCGGACAACTGCGAGCTTGCATTCGCTGACGACGGGGTAGTCGATCTCGTGGTAGATGACGCGGGCGTCGGGGTGCCGGCTGAGAAGGCGCATGCTCCTCGTGTCGGTGCCGGAACCGAGCGAGATGATCTGCCTCAGAGGAGGTGGTGGTGGTGTTGGTGAGCCTTGGGGCCCTTGCTGCCGCTGGTTTTCACGGTCTTCCAGGCCGAGAAAGCTGCTGACGAGCATGTCGATGCCGGTTGTGCGGGTGTATGTGCCTGCCAAAGAGGGAGACGGGGCGTCAGGAACAGAATCAGACCGACTAGATACATTTTGACAAGAAGGTGGGTATTTGTCCCAGACCCCTATTGATGACTGGCAACCTGCGACTCGAGGTGCCCGACCCGTAGTGCGCAAAGTGCCGCGCAAACGGATCGTCCAGGTAGCCCATGGCGACAGCGCTCATTCGGGAGACGGCGGCGTCGTCGTCGGTGCCCTGTATGGTCAGATCTTTGGGATCCACCCCGTGTTCACTGTGCATGTGGGAGGGGCTGACACCGCTGCTGCTGCCGCCGACGCCGCCACCCATGCCACCGCCTCGGCGTTGAAGCCGGCCTCGGCGCCCCTCAGCTCGCGCTCCTCTGAGCGTCAGCAGGTTTGGGATATGATGTGGTGCGGACATTGTAAAAAGATGGGAGTCCCTGTAGTCGATTTGCTGTCTCGTATTGCTGTGTCTTGTTTGTGCTGTGAAGACTGGGCCGTTGGATGTCCCCGCCGAACAGAAAGCTAGCGCCGGTGACGTAGACGTAGACGAGGCTCAACAGACAACTGCAAGTCGTAAAGTAAACCCTTTACAGTGGGGGTAAACCCTTCAAATTGGAGATGATCGTAATGCAAAAGATTAAGCCTTCCTGGCAGAGGTAAGCAGTGAGCGAAAGAACCAAGGTATCTATGATAGGACTGAAGATGATCCTCCCCCAGCCTACGTTCTCGTTTGTCGTGTGCGATGGGCGTTTTGTCGCGATGCTAGGGACCAATCAGGCTCAACCACACCCCGACCACAGAGGCATTAAGTATTAAACAAGTTCAGGTGCATAGGTTTCAGCCGCCTGCTGAATAATATGTAGGCAATGGATAATTATATTAATTTCACTCGGGGTTAACGCGGTAATTAGTATATTAAATGCGTTTCTATTTCAAGCTGTACCCTAACCCTCATATGTATGCAGCCAGTCTTTATCCAAAAGTAAACTGCATCGTCCGTTTCTTTGAGCCCGGAATATAAAAGCATATGTAATCCAGGAGATCGTAGAAAAGGTCTTACACTGCCATTGAACGCGGCTATGGAAATAATCAAGTCTTGATAATGCTACATAGTGTAAAGAAATAGGAGGATGCCTTGCCTCCCATCGCCACAAAACAAAACAAATGATAGACCAAAGATCCCACGCTCTTCATGAAGCCCCCTTTTCCAACGAAGCCCTGACTCTAATACCCAGTATTCTTGATAGTAAGCTGCATTTGGTTCGTCATTTATTTTTTCCCGTGGCGGAGCTCGCGCACCCCGTGGCAGTCGCCAACTCGTGCCCGTGACAAGGACCGAACATTAGACCCTCGGGGCGAGCCCCCTAATATGTTATCGGGCTGTAAAAAATAAAAATAGTCAAGATAATTATCCAAGAGGCGGCGGAAACCTATGCGACTAAACTTGAATCGAAACTCATTTAAACGGCTGGGATGGTTGAGGGGAGATTGTCTAGTATACACAAGTACCACCAAGCAAACACAGCAAAGCGGCAGGCAGCGACCCCTGTTATTCCGGCATTCCCCCCTCTGCTCCGCCTCAACTCCCAATGAATGTACGTCAATGGTCGCCGTCGGTGTGGGTGGCGACAACGCTGCGTCCTTCTTCTTCTTCTTCTTCTTATATCCTCCTTCAACCGCTCAACTACCCCTCGTTCGATTTCTACCTTTCTCTCAATCAGGCTGCCTACGATCTAGACTAGGTAGCTTTCGATTTCTGCAGGCTTTTCTCTGCGCGTCTCTCTTTTAGTTTCTCTCTTTGCTTCTTTTGTGCATCTTACCGACCGATCAATCCCCCTCCCACCACGCCCATAATGTTTTCTGTAGCTAACGCCGGAGCCGGTGCTGTGGCCCTGAGCAAGAGGATGGCCGCCCAATACGAGCCTTCCTCGGAGCTGCCGGCCTGGGCGCAGGCCTGCGCGGTCCTGTTCGTCATCGCCCTGTTCTTCCTCGTCGTCCTGGTCAACTACACCCTCACCTCTGTCTTCACCACCCTGGCCATGGTCGAGGACCCCGACCCGAGACCGTCCTACGCCGCCATCGCACCCCAGGACGACGACGAGGGCGACGTCGCGACCAGCCTCAAGCCCGAGGCCCTCACGCTCCTGGACGAGGAGCAAGGCGACGCTGCCAGCGGCCGCAAGGCCGACGACGTCGTCGGGCCCATCACGTCCAGCGTGAGCGCCACCGCCCGCAAAATCTACTCCCTGGGCGGCCTGCGCATGTTCGGCCGCGGTTTCGGCTGCTACTTCGTCCTGCACGTCGTCCCGCTCCTGGCCGGCATCGTCCTCCTCCCGATCCCCGCGCTGTTCCCGCTCGGCAGCCTGCTTGCCACGCTGGCGACGTGCCACCTGCACGCCGCATGGGTGCACATCGTCATCTCGGCCAGGCCGGGCAGCGGCGACGCCTTTTGGAGCAGCCTGCCCGCGTTCGGGCGCACCTTCAACGCCACCAAGATCCCCATCGCCCTGTACTGGCTCGCCGACTTCGCCACCACCGTCGTCCCCGTCTTCGTCAGCGTGCTCTTGCCCGACGGCAGCAGCTGGACCTACCCGGCCGTCCTCATCACGTTCCTGGCCTGCGTTGTGCTCCTGAGGGTCCCCGCCCTCGTCGCCCTCGTGCGCGTGCAGGCCAGTCTGCTCCCCGCCGGCGAGTCCACCGTCGTCGCCTTCGACCGCTCGTTCGGAGGTCGCTTGGGCCCCGAAGTCGTCGACGGCACGGGCTACGTTTCATTCCGCGATGCCCTCGGGAGCTTCAGCCTCGTCTCGTGGGTGCGTCTCTACAAGGGTTTCGCCAAGGCGTTCGCCATCAACGTTGCCGTCGGCCTGTTGGCATCTCTTGCTTTCCTGGCCACCATGACCCCTAAGAATTAACGCCTCTACAAGAGAGGCGAGGTGGCTTCGCGGAATGTGAATCCACTGGTCTATGATGGTAGTTGATGGAATCCCAAGACCCCGGACCCTGGTAAGACCCTGGTAGAGGGCAGTAGATAGACTCGGTCCTTCTATATACATCCAATGCTCAAATAAATCACACTTTTATCCTTGTTTCTTTTTTCTACAAACCTTTCCACAGTTGCATGAAACGCCACAAAGATGTAATCGTATCGAATATGTGGTCTGGAATCTATGAGATACTAAACAAAACAGCAGGAGACCATCTACCCACTGGCCCAACCCAACGCCCGAACCAAGAGACCCGAAAACCGTTGCAACAAGGGCTCGTCCAAACCGCTCAGTCGTATACCCAACAAAAACTTGCGTGACGTGCTTTCCAGGCCTGCCTCTGTATGAAGCCGCGCAAGGACGCTAGTCTGCTGATGGCTGCCGGCCGACTCTACGCAGATGCGTCTTCTATGGTTACGCGCGTTTCTGAGGCCCAACGCTGCTTCTTCTCCCTCGGGCATGCTCCAAACCACACCCACCGGTCCCTCACGTTGTCGTCTCACGGTATAGTGTGTAGAAAAGGCAGATTGTAAATAGAAGAAAAAATTCACTCGTGGGTAAAATCATTCATTGTATCACTTCATTTCTATGACGACTTGAAAAACCACTGTTTTGAAAACGTCCCAACACGCTGATGTTAGCCATTGGAATAAGGATCAAGAGGTGGACGGCATCGTTAATTGCACTTACACTTGACCTCTTATTGTCGCTCGACTGCAAGTTGCTGATGGCTGGGTTGGCCGCCGTGTCCGCAGGGCCGCCGCCGCCGCCGCGCAGTGGCTTGGCGATCCTGCTGCCGGCATTCGAGAAGCTGAAGCCACCTGTTGGCGAGCCCAATCCCCTCGTGCTGCCTGCCTTGGCTGCCTCAAGGCGCTCCTTGACCGCAGCCAGTTGCATCTCGAACCTGTTGGTTTGTTTAGTATTTTTATTACCATGGAAGCCAACACCGCTTCTGGGAAAAAAAACATACTTGTGGTTGGCCTGCGCCATCTTTTCCTGACTGTCCTGCAGCAGGCTCTCGAGGCTTTGTATCCGCTCGTTACGGGCAATAAGCTTGCGCTCTGCAATGGCGACCTCCTTCTTCAGGCTAGAGTTTTGCTCGACGAGCTGACGCTGCACCTGAGTCAGCTGCTCCAGGTTTCTCTCCAGGAAAGCCATCTTCTTCTGCTGAGCCCGGTTATTGCTCGACCGGAGCACATTGTTATACTGCTCCCGCGTCTCGTCGAGTGAGATCTCGAGCTCCACCACGCGCTCGCAGCGGTTCTGCAGGTCCCGCATAAGGCTCTTCTTCATGACGTCAAACTCGGCCATCTGCTGGGCCACAGACTTGCCGTTCATGACGCCCGGCGCGCCGGCGTTGCCGTTGGCACACGCAGCTTTGGTCTGCCGCTGGAGCTCCTCGATCAGGACCTTCATGCGCTCTGCCTCGGCCGTCTTGCGCTCGATCTCGGCCTTGAGGTCGTCGACCAGGTCTGTTTGTGCGCCTTGCCTATCGGTGAATGCCTTCTCGAGCCGCGCCCGGAGCTCCTCGACATCACCCTCGCCGAGGTTGCGCGACAAAAGGTCTTCGTACTCCTGCTGGAGACCCTCGAGCCGCTGCTCCAACTCGGCCCTACGGCGAGCTTCGGAGCCGGTCGAGGCACTGCTGTAAAGGGAAAGTTCGGCTTGGCGTACAATGCCCTGGGTGGCAACAAGCTTTGATTGCAAAGCCTTGAGCTCATCCACCGGGATTGTGTCACCCGAGCTGCTGATCTCCTGGAGGGTCTCGAGCTGCTTGATGGCATCCGCAATCGCTTTTTCGTTGTCGCTGAAGACGTCGGCGCCCAGCTCGAAACCTGCCATCATCTTGGCCATCTTTTCCGCCTTCTTCTTCTCCTTTTCGTCCAGAGCTGCTCCGCTTTCCTTGGCGTTCATCTTGACGTCCAGCAGCTGCTGCTTCAGCTCGTCGAGCTCCGAAGTCAGTTCCGCGTTTGCTTCCTTGAGAGCGTCCATTGTGATCTGGGCTTCCTTGCTCTCAAAGTTGATCCGTTCAAACTGTAGCTTTAGCTCATTGTGCTCGCTCACTAGCCTTTCGTTCTCCTTGCCCAACTTGCCATCGTGCTCCTTTATTATTGTCAGCTCCTCCTTCATCTCGCGCATCTGCCGTTCGGCATTTGTGGCCAGTGACTCCTTCTCTGAAAGCTGGTCTTGGAGCTCGTTTTCCCGACGTAGGAATTCTTCCCTCTCGTCCTTCTCCAGAGGCATTGATGGCGTGGCCGAGCGTTCTGTCAATGCCGGCGTCTCCGACCGGCTGCTTGCTTCCGCCACCAGTCTCGAGGGCGTCGCCGGTCGGGGCGTCGGTGCGCCCTTGGTGGCGGGGACCGTGCCGTCCGCCGACCGCGCCGGAACCCATTTGTCCTTTGGTACGGTCTCGCCGGAGCGCCACAGTTGCACCTCGCCTTCAAGGCTTACAACGTACTTCTCAAAAGAGGTGATTTGAGTCCTAGCCTTGCCGAGTAACTGTTTGAGCTCAGTAGGGCTGAGCTCTGCGTTGACCTTGGCCTTGTTCTTGATGGACTTGGCCCTCATACCAAAACGCAGAGTGCTGAGCGTTTCTGCATCGTTGTAGGAACTAGGTGAGCAGTTGATGATAAGCGTGGTTCGACTATTGCCACCCAGCGATTCTTGCAGAATGCGCGTGAGCTTCGAGTCTCGATATGGAACGTGCGAGGATTTGCCGTCTGTGAGAGAGTTGATGACCATGCCCAGGGCGCTCAAACTCTTGTTGATCTTCTTGGCTTCCTCAAGCGTCTGTCCGCTCGCTCCCGTCTTGCCGACCTTTTCGCTACCAGCCAAATCGACCAAGAAGAGTTGACCACTCTTGGCCGAGCCGGTCTCGACGTTCTTTTGCGTGATGGTGACGACGAAGATGGAGTGGGATCGCGACGACTCCTGGTTCATGTTGGTGGCGGCCACAGCCCTCGCGTTTCCTCCCCTCCTCATCACCTCATAAACTTCCTGAACGCTGGAAACATAAACTTCGAGAAGACCTTTGACGTAGACGCCGCGGTTCTTCTCCTCGTGCACTGGCAGGTTGTCGTTGTGCGGGGCAAGCAAATCACGGATGCGCTCCATGTAGATTTCCATGTAGCTAACACGGACTGTGTACTCGATCGTGCTCGGGCTGGACAGAATGCTCGCAAAGATCTGTTCAACGATACGCGGGATGACACCGCGGCCGTCGTCGTCGTCTATATTGGTCCCCATCATGGTGTAGGACTTTCCGGCACCCGTCTGGCCGTATGCAAACACTGTGCCATTGTAGCCGTTCAAGATGTCGTCGACCGTGGGTTTGATGGAGAAGTCGAAGATGTCTGACTGTTTGCAGGACATGTCAAAGACTCGGTCGAACGTGAAGGAGCCCTGGGCCTCTTTGGACTGTTGGGCGCCATGTCGTTTTCGTTAGCTAATCTTCTGGTGGCAACCGAGACAGGTCTATTGTTCATGCTACTCGATCCGACTCCCGACACCATGGCGCGCAGAGGAAGGATGGGGGTTTTTCGCACGTACGTCAATAGTACACGTGTCGTCGCCATCGAATTTGACAATGGGCTGGCCGCCCGACTCGATCTCGACCCGGTTCTGCGGTCGGAACCGGGCGACGACCTTGATGCTGTTGGCTGAAGACATGTTGGGCAATGGCGCCGCCGTGGGAATGCTGCGGGCTTTGCTGGGCCTATGCTGTCATCAACCTGCTGCCGACTTTGGGCCGACCGGACGGCGGGAAACAGGAGGGGGAAAAGCGGTGTCGGGACCAGTCGAAGTAGGGCGTCGGCACCGTACTCAGCTGCGCCCGGTACCGTGATTGGGCTGAGGCCCAGTTTGCGCCTCTGGGTTGTTGTGAGATCAAGGCCAAAAAGAAAGTGCGGGCGCGATCTGGGAGGGAACAGACGGTTTGAAGTCTGGCGCAACGGCAACAAGTGAACTTGGTTTGGCCTTGATCACCGCGGAAGCAGTGAGTGGGTTGGTTGCATGGAAACGGGTCCAAACAAGCCAGATTGGGTCTGGGATGGGACGGGACCATGTCAAGCATTGTATTGATTTACGTCCCGCGTTGCGTGCTGTGGTTGCGCCCCTTACTCCATACATCCCGGTGCCTGGACTCCAATGTCATTTATTGCCTCATCGTTCAGCCGACTCTTCACTTGTACCGCCCGGAACTCCATGTCGGACGGGCCTTTGTAGCAACTCGACAAGGCCTCTGGCACGAGATTCCCGCTTGTTAATCTCCTGAGGCGGGGCCGATAATGACTCTGTCATGCCGCTATTCATGCTCAATATTGCCCCGCCTTCCTCCACTGTCCAACTGTGCGTTGACTACATTAGCGAACAGCAGCCATATATTCACAAAGGCACCGCTTGGCCGATTCTTCCCAAGGGCCGAGGATGCAGGTAAAGGTTTTAGGCCTAGACGTTTTACCACGTTAAATCGAGACATTTCGCGTATAAATATCAACACCCGACATCTTAGAGGCCGGCGGCCTATTTATGCGCACTCCACACCAACCTGCCCCTCTCTCCCCTCTCGGAACGATCAACACAAAGCTCAGACATGGCCTTCAGACAACATGCAAGGAGCCATTGTCACACCTCAGTCGACTAGCTTTAGCCGCGCGATGTCAAGGTATATGTAGATATGCAGTATGTAGCAAGTAATGTAGACAAGCAACAAGAGAGCGTGGTGGTAAAGCACGTAGCAAAGTGGGCTGTTAAACACCTAGTCTAGGTTCCTAAATATCTGCCTTGCGGTTGATAATGCTCCCTTGCACTCTAGAAGCCATACAGCAGCATGCGCCAAAACACCAATACACCCAAACGCCAAAACCATGCACTTTCATAGACACTGCACCCTGACCTGCCTGATGACAAAACCAAAGGCGATATTCAACTCGAGCCGGTGGAACGCCAGGCCGTGATTGTAGTCCAAAGAACTCCCGTCGAGCAGACAGCTTTGCAACTTTGTCATTCCTCATTCATCATCTCCCTCCCAGCTCTTCTCCACAGTCTCTCGCACTCTCTTAATGTACTCTTTGCGGTTGTCTTTGTAAAGATTCGAGGCTTCGACATTCGCGGGTGAACCGGTGTTTGGGTCGTTGAGTAAACTGAGAGCCAAAAGACGAGAGCATTAGCCGACTTGATCACTGCAGCTACTGTATGCAGCGGGGTACTGCAAGGATCTGTCAGAGCACCGGGTACCGCCCTTACCTCTGAATGCTGGTCAGGATAGCGGCAACGTCGTAGGTGGGACTCCATCGATTCTGCAGAATGTCCAGACATAGCTCGCCCGTGGCGTAGACGTTTGGGTGGAACATTTGGCTGATGAACTTGACTGATGGCGGCTTGTTCGGGTATTGCTCCTCAAAGTGCATGACCAGGCGAAAAGTGCCGTCTTCGAAGGGGGTGTCGCCAGGCCCGATTATCACAGCGTTCCTATGAGCAAAGACAAGCATATCTGTCAGCTTATGGGGGCCTTCAGGATTACAGCTCAGGAAGTTTCCTGAGGCAAGAACTCACCAAGTCATAACGTTGTCGGGCACCGGTGAAGCAGATACGCCGGCCGGAGGGTCCGTTTGCATGCGCTGATGGGAACCGATGTCTCGTTAATCTCAAGTTCACCAGCGAGAACCTCGACGGGCTGGACGAGGCGTAGGCTGATAGTCGTTGAGCAATGCTCGTGGCAAAGACTCACCTTGAAGTCGCGCATGAGGCGGCGGCGGGCGGCGGTCGACATGTTGTCTTGAATAGCGGGGTTTTGTTTTGTTTTGTTTGTTCTCGAGGATGCGTGTGAGTCGGATATAGTAGCTTGCTATGGAGCCTCGCAAATTTAGGTCGTGTGAGCCGGTTGATGTGGTGGTGAAGAGAAGTCGGAGATGGCGTTTGCGTTAGACGGCGACCCTTGTTGAAGCGGCAGGGGTCCCCCCGATTCTGGGCGAACATCCCCGCCTCCGCCGACGAACGCCGGCGCACGTGACCGTGTAGAACTTTGGAGGTACATAATCACCATCGTACCTCATTCTCACAGTTGGGTTGGCCTTGGGTGGCCATGGAATTTTTGTGCTGAAAAGTAACCATGAACCAATGAAAGAGGTTTCTATTTTAAACCTGCAACTTCAATCTCTGTCTACAGCCGATCCCATCTCACCACAGGTGGTTGAAATGCGGGTACACAGTAGATATTTTCCCGGATGAACTGCGACTGGTTTTGGATAATATTGCAAGAGGAATTCCAAGTCATTGGGTGAAGGTTGTACTTTGTAACATAGCCCGATCGTAGTAGGCTTTTTACCATCTCTCGCCACCAAGCTTTGCTCAAAGCCGGACCATTTCTAGCACGTGCATTTGGGTGTCCATCTATGCAAGGGGTGCTCGGCTTAACAGGCGGCGCTCGGCCGCCATCGGCTAGAACAGACCAGGCTAGAGCCAGTCCCACCTCGCCCCAAAGTACCGGTCGTTCCTCACGCTCTCTTGGAAACTTGTATCCTCGTCCCTAAACGTTATTCGGATCATTCCGATATATATCCCTTCGCACGCCCTTTCTAGGACAAGGTATAACTCTCCTTTCGACGTCTTCCAACATTGCCAAAGTAGCTGGCTATTCTTCCTTTGACTGAGAGTCCTCATTTCCTACTTCGACATGATCCCCCACAGCACCCGCTCAGTGCTCCACACAAGCTCTCTGTCGTCATCGCTTCGATGTGGTGCCGGTGCCAGGCGGCACTTTAGCTCCCGAGGGGCATTACAGCAGGAGATTCGCGACGCGTACATAATCAGCGCGTCAAGGACGCCGACGGCAAAGGTAGGCCCCCTCGCGGCCCTCTGGCTTCTTCAACTAATGACAATCGCTAAACTCGCCGCCTGGTCGCGCAGTTCAACGGCTCCTTCACAACTGTCCCCGCGCCAAAGCTCGGTGCCGTCGCTATCAAGTCTGCCCTCGAAAAATCCCGTGTTCCCGTATCGAAAATCAGCGATGTCTACATGGGCAACGTCCTTCAAGGCTCCGTTGGTCAGTCCCCTGCTCGACAAGCCGCTATTTTCGCCGGACTGCCGACCTCAGTTGAAGCCATTACGATAAACAAGGTTTGTGCGTCGGGCCTCAAGTCCATTGTGTTCGCCGCGCAGAACATTCAGCTTGGGTTGGCAGAGGCCCAGATCGCGGGCGGTATGGAGAACATGACCAGGACGCCATACTACCTGCCGCGGAGCAGCGGCCTGCCGGCCTTTGGGAATGTTCAGTTGGAGGATGGCATCATCAAGGACGGTCTCACAGACGCCTATGACCAGTTCCACATGGGAGTCTGTGCAGAGAACACGGCCAAGAACCACAGCATCACCAGGGAGATGCAGGACCAGTATGCCGTTCAGTCGTATGAGCGGGCCCAGGCCGCATGGAAGGCCGGTGCGTTCGAGGACGAGATCGCGCCCGTGACTGTCTCTTCGAGGAAGGGCGACAAGGTTATCGACACAGACGAGGGATACTTGGACATTAAGCTGGATAAGGTGCCCACCTTGAAGCCTGCGTTCGTTCGCGATGGTACCGGGACCGTGACGGCGGCGAACTCGTCGACGCTGAACGACGGTGCGAGTGCACTTGTTCTGGGCAGCAAGGCCATCGCACAAGAGTTCGGGTCCGGCTCCCGAGTGTTGGCGAGGATATGCGGCGCTGCGGATGCTGCCATTGACCCGATCGACTTCCCGGTGGCCCCCGCCCAGGCGGTCCCCATTGCCCTGAAGCGGGCGGGTATCACCAAGGACCAGGTGGCCGTTTGGGAGTTCAACGAAGCTTTTGCGGCCGTCATCAAGGCAAACGAGAAGGTTAGTGAAGACATGGTTGCCCATCCCATCTTGACGTAGAGAGTGCTTTGCTGACAGCGATACGCTCAAATAGATACTCGGCCTTGAAAACGCGCGCGTCAACCCTCTGGGTGGTGCTATCTCGTTGGGCCATGCTCTTGGAAGCTCTGGGTCTCGCATTTTGGTGACCCTGTTGCATCAGCTGAAGCCTGGCGAGTACGGAGTGGCGGCCATTTGCAACGGAGGCGGAGCTGCCACAGCGTTGGTCGTGCAAAGGGTTGAGTCTGTGTAGGGCTGCAGATTTATATGCTATATGTATATCAAGATTTGGATGCCATCTCGGACGGTATACAATACAATTTAGCCTGTGATGTGAGCTGTGTTGCGGACAAGCACTTTGCAGAGCCCCGGTTCTGAGTGCGTAATGATGGTTTCGCTTGAACTGCAGTAGGACTTAGACAAAAGAGATATTGGGAGAAGCTGTGGAAAATACAACTGACATGGCGCCAGCATGTTGATTTTTTGTAAAATTGAATTTTTCAACCAAGAGCAAAGAGCAAAAAGATATGAAAAATTCAGTCTGTTGCTCACTTTGAAGAATTGACATTTTCACCTCGCTTTGGGACAGTGCGCGTCGCGTCTCAACCACGCGATCTGCCTCTGTTGCACTCACAATCCAAAGTTGGTCATATCGTTTACCATTCCAATACCGCACCCGACTTCAATCCTCCTTACTATCTCTTCTCATCTACGTAGCAACAACGTACTTATCGGCAAACCAGCGGCTCCTGTCACGTGAAAACCCGGTTCCCGGGCACGCCATCAAGCCCCGAACCACAGTGCACAAAAACAACCAGCAATGACAGGGCCGCGATGGACGTCCTGGGCACGTTTCTAAAGGGCGTCAGGGACCTGGTGGCCGCCGGCGACGGCAGCACCCTGAGCGAGTGGCTGCTGGCGGAGCCGGACTCGCCGCCCGCGTACCACTTCATCGGCCAGGAGCTGCGCAAGGCGTATCCAAAGGGCGGAAGCGGCGGCTCCGGCGCCGGCGGTGGTCTGCAGGCGCTGGTCGAGAAGGCGCTGCCCGAGGACGACGACGTGGCCGACGGTGGGAGCACGCCGTGGCCCGGATTTCACGCCTTTGTGGCCGAGTACCTGGCCTACTGGCGGGACGTCAACTTTGACGACCTGATGGATGTCCACGAGCGGCTGTGCGCGCTCTCGGTGTAGGAAACCCCATCTTTTGCGTTTGAGAATCACGTCGTAGGGTCCGGGGGGAACAAGTGGGCATAGAGGCAGACACACTGAAGAAAAATTAAAAGAAAGCGGCATTAGGCTAACCCCATACAACACAAAATCGCAGATCATGCACGTCGGCGCTGAAGCACCCGGGCCAGGGCAGCATCATGGTCCAGACGAGCGTATCGTACGCCCAGTCCATGATAAAACTGGTCAGCGTCCTCAACGGCCGGCCGGACATCACGGCGGCCCGGCGCCAGCAGAGCAGCGGCGGGGATGAGGGCGAGGCGAGAACCTTTATGGACGACTCGCTCGACGTGATCAAGGAGATGTTCTCCAGCTGCGCCAGGGATCGGGCGCAGCTCACACCCGGCAGCAAGAAGTCGGTCGTCTACTTGCTAGCCAGCATGGCTTTCAGGTTGTTGTTTATTGTGAGTCTCTACGTCAATTTACGTCCCAGATCACCGGGGGTGAATGAAGACGGCATGCAACGTTGCTGACCAACGTGGGGTTGCCAAAAGTGCGGGAGGCCGATGATGGCATGGTCCCTCCTAAACGGCCTCGAGCAGGCGCCCTCGCTATCGCTCTACCCGGTCGTCCAGCGCGTCACCTACCTCTACTACCTAGGCCTGGTGATGTTCCAGAGCGACCACTACCCCCGCGCGGCCGCGGCCCTGGACGAGGCCTACAGGCAGCTCCCCCGGCAGCTGAACAAGCAGCGTCGCCTGGTGCTGACGTACCTGATACCCGCCAACATGCTCTCGGGCCGTCTCCCCTCCGAGGCCCTCCTCCAGCGTCCCGAGGCCGCCCCAAAACTCGCGGTCGTGTTCCGCCCTCTCGTGACGGCGATACGCAAGGGCGACTTTGCGGCGTTTCAGCGCGCGCTGGACCTGCACGGGGCCTGGCTGATGCGCCGCGACCTCCTGTTCCCGCTCATGTACCGCGCCAGGCCGCTGCTGTGGCGGTCGCTGACGCGGCGCGTGTTCTTGCTGACGCACAAGCCGGCCACCGAGGGGGCAGGCGAGGCGATGCTGCCGGCCGGGCGTAGGGCCGTGACTCTTGACCTGAAGTATGTGTTTTTTTTTCTTTGTTTTTTTGTTTCCCGAGATCCAAAGTCCTGTGTCCCACAACTTTGTTTTTTCTATATTCCACGGTCTATTAACTCGCTCTACCATTACGCCACAGCATGGTACAAGCGGCGGCAAGCTACATCCAGCGTACGCTAGAGGGCACCCTCCCAGCCGGACCACCCAGGCCGCCCGGCGGGCAGACGAACGAGCTCCTCTTCCGCGCCGTGGCCAACAGTACGGCGGCGACGGCAACCCAGCAGCAGCAGCAGCAACAACAACAACAAAAAAAGCTTCCTGCATACGAAGGCCTGCTGTGGGGCAACCTGCCGGTGACGGTCGAGCACGTCGAGGTGGCCGTCATGGGCCTGCTGGCGCAGGGCCTGATGAACGGCTTCGTGTCGCACTCGGGTCGCAAGTTTGCCATACAGAACATCAAGAAGACGGGCGGGAACGCGGCGGCTGCGGGCTGGCCGCCCAATGTGGCCGAGGTCATTGTGCAGAGGCTGCGGGAGCAGGGAATCGATACTGATTGGGTCCCGGGGTGGGTGAGGTAGGGGATGTGGGTGGGCGTTTTTGATAACTTTTGTTGATTTTGATATAGATTGGGGGGCTTTCCCTCTTGATGGTATTTTCATCTTCATCCATCGCAGTTAGGTCCACAAAGGTCCGTCTGCGTCTTCCTGCTTGGTCACAACGCACAGAGTTGTACAAAATTGAGATCCGAAACTCGAATGGCCTTCGGATTTGTGTACTACCTACTACTACTATATCCAACCTCAACAGGAGAAAAAGAAAACCCTCCAAATCCGCCCGTGGCCTTTTCCGCCTTTTCTTTTCGATGAACCAGACCACCTTCCCATCATTTGTCGTTTTATTTTCTTACGTGATCCCATGTGTGCATAAGAGAGCAAGAAGAATGAAATGAGGTGTATGTAAAAGGGCAGAAACATATCCAACCGTCATCAGAAATATACACAACCAAGAAGGGGACGCGAGTCGTTGAAGCTCGACGTCCACTTACACACTCCATGGGAAAAAACCCGTCAATATATAAGATGGCGAGGTAAGGTCCTTTTGATGGCCAAAAAAGTCTTGCCCAAAGAAACAAAAATAAAGGGCGAGATAGGAAAATAAAAATGAAAACAAAAAGCTGAAGGGGGTATACTGTAAAAGTGTCCTTTTGGCGGGCGATTCCAAGAGCGAAATGAAGCGAAATCAAGAAGCAAAAAAAGAAAGAAAAAAAGTATCCTCCGGTACAGACAATAAAAATGATCGTGGCTGTGCAGATTTGAGGGAGCTTTGGGGAAGCAGCCCAACTGCTATCAACAAGGGTTCGAACGCCGGCCGTGGCAGATCGGTAAGGGATATATACCACCGGACAATCTTTTAACGCGCTTGACTCGAGATCAAGGCAATCAAAGATGTCTCAGGTGAGAAACATCGTAGGAAAACATGTTTGCTGGTTTGGACAGGGGAAGTTGAAAAAAAAAGCGCCTGGTAGTCCGGCCAAGCAAAAGTCCCTGTCGAGGTTGAAAGGTTAAAAATGGGGGTATGCGTCATCTCATAACTGGTTATTTGCAAGAAGAGAAGATAAACCCGACGCTCAATTGAGGCTGCAAGGCCGAATTCTGAGCGCCGCATGCTTGCTGGGCGACAAATGCCAAGAGAAGAGAAGGGTTAACGCGGCGCGCCCAGCAGAGACACAAATGCATCACCAGCGGCAGGATGTAGTCCTAGAACATCCACGCCGCGGCAACGATGGCGACGACGAGCCCGGCAATTGCGGCACCGCCCTTGTCGCATTGTGCCCCGTCGTTGGTGGAGCTGGGCGAGGCGGCAGAGCTGGTGCTATCGCTGCTGTCGCTGCTTTCCGGCTTGGTGGTGGTCGACGCGTCGGACCACGACGAGGTGGTCGGTGAGGTGCTGTTCTCCTGGAAGATACCAGGACGGACCGTCGGCACCGCAATCGAGCTGGAGCTGGAGCTGGAGCTGGAGCTCGAGCTCGAGCTGGGGCTGTCGCTTGACTTTTTGGAGGTCGGGGAATACGAAGTCGGACTCGCGGGGGTGGAGGACGTCGAAGTGGACGAGGTGGTCTTGGTCTCCTCCTTCTTGGAAGATGTCGCATCGCCAGTCGAGCCGTCGGTGTTAAAGACGATAATGTTGGCCGATGATCCCTTGGGGATAGTGGCGACGCAGAATTTGGCACCACCGGCGCCGGTGCTAGCGGTCTTGCTGTTGACCTCCTTCAGTCCAAACTTGGACGGGTCGATCTCGCAGGGCAGACCGTTGCAGTTGCCGTTGCACTCGATCCTGACGCCGAAGCTGGGCTTCTTGGTCGCCCACTTGGAGTCCTCGTAAATGGGGTTCCAACTCACCTGGACAAAGGTGGTGCCGTCGGAGACGGTGTTTGCGCCGGCGACGTAGGGGCTCCAGTTTCCGATGTCCTTTGCTTCCGAGCCCCAATGGCAGGCCTCGCTTGCCGATACTCCAGGCGCGTTGATGTAGAAGTGTGCAGCGGTGCCGGCCCAGTAGTCCGGACCGGGGACAGCCAAGGTCGCGGTGTCGGAGACCTCCGTGGGGATGAGCATGGCCTCGTTGCCAGGCAGCACGGTCTGGCAGAAGGATACGACCTTGCCGCACTTGTTGACGGCCTTGACGGCGCCGGTACCGTCGACGCAGTTGGGTCTGTTCGGGAAGGGCTTCTTGGGCGACCCATTGTCGCAGTAGAGGCCTCCCTGCATCGACTCAACGACCTTGAAAGAGGTTCCGTCCTTCCACTGGTTCATCACCATGCCCGGCTTGCAGGCGAAGGGGCAGTACATGCCGTCCTGGCACGGCTGGTCGGGGGACATGGCGAAGCCCTTGTTGTCGTTGCGCGTGTCGGTGATGGCCACCAGATTGCCGTCATCGGTCGGGAGCGAGCAGCCGGAGCCACGCTTCCGGATCTCGGAGGAGTTTGCGGCGTCCTCTGTTTCTGGGGAGCTCAACAGGGCCTCGAAGCTGCGCGAGGGCAGGTGGCCGTGGGCATGGCGCTTCTCATAGTGCCTGTGCAGCTCACGGTGTCCAGCAGTGGCAGCGCAGTCTTGCGCGCCCAGAAGCAGCAGCGCTGCGCTCAATGTCGCCGTCCTCATAGTGACTTCGGGGATATGGCGAATCGGGTTCTTTCTTTGGTGGCTACTTGATCCACGGAGCAGTCAAGATGTGCGGGCGCACTTGGGTGCGTGTCGTCGCAAAAGTGGTTCGACTTTTGGACGTCGTTTTTTTTTTTTTGGTTCAAAGGTTTTGTACGCAACACAACATAAAAAGGAGCGGCTATCGAATCATGGAGATCGATGGGGGATGGATGCGAAGAAGAAAGGAGCTAGCCAGCCTCTGAGAGTAATTAGAGTATGAACTAAAGGAGCGACTATGGCACGACTTGAAACGGCCGTGAGTGGGATAGAGAGGGATAGAGCGAGAGTAAGTGACGACGAGCGTCTTGCGGAAAAGGACAGTGAGGAACTAACGGAAGGGCGTGAACCAGCGGATCGAAAGAGCGAGAGCTAAGAGCAAGAGAAAGAGAGGGCGGAGGAAGCAGGGCACCCACGACAGGACGACGACGTGGTAGGCAAATATGGAGACACGGGGGCCTGTCCTGTCTTGTCTTGTCTTGGTCCGTCTGCGGGAGTGTCGTAGGGCATGTGGACCTGGACCTGGACCTGGACCGGACCTCTTTTTTTGATGGAGGGCTATCACACCACAGCACACGGCCTGCCCGCCCCCCTAAGCCGCCGTCCTCGAAGGGGGGGGG
>JASAOQ010000193.1:0-33527 GCA_031306065.1 Pseudopyricularia cyperi | reverse complement strand
GCGCTAAGGTGTGACTGACCGAGTCGTTGTCTTCGATCGCGTGATTCTTGGCATCCATAACGGTATACAGTGCAGGGTAGGTATCGACAGGGGGGTCAACCGGGTTCAAATGGCAGCTCACGTCGTATGGCATAAAACATCACCATATCATTGTCTTTATAGGCTTCAATATCCTCAAGCTCTTCGAGACTTTATTACAAATAACAGCCTGCTACCAAGTCCACGCCATATACAAGACACAAAGATTGATACAAATGCCACTCCACCCCACGCCCGCCTCCTCCCCAACTTCCTCCTCAGAACCCAAAACTATCCAGCAAAGAGTTTGCATCCGGCTCCTCAAACACACTCGGCTGCGGCGGGCCCCCGTTTCCACCCTTCCTGCCCGCAGCCAAAGGCGACAGCGGCCCGCCGTGAATCGGCAAGTCCGCCACGACGAGCGAGCTCCGCCTCCGCAGCAGCTTGAGCGGGTTGACCTCGCCCCCGAGCTGCTCGTACCCTTGACCTTGCCGCGCTGCCGCCGCCGTCGCCGCCTCAGCTGTCGGCTGCTGCAGAAACTCCCAGTTCCGCACCAGGTCCAATCCCAGCAGGTCGCAGCCCATCCGGTCGTACAGACGAGCGTTGTGCAGCACAAACTCCCACTCCACCCGCGGCGTCACCTTGCTGGCGCCCCGGAGCGTCTGCAGCGAGTGCTGCCGCAGCTGCGCGTACAGCACGATCAGCGCCGGGTCGTCCGTCAGGAACATCCTGGACCTGAGGAGGTCGCCCGGGTCCGACGCTGTCTCGAGGAGGTTGTAGACGGGCGTCTATTGGACCGGGTTTGCGGTGTGGTTAGCTTTTATGTCGTATTCGAGACAACGACGAGTGATATCGAGAAAAGAAAATTCATGTTTACTCACAATCAACGCCCGCACGGCCATGTCCCTCCTCTTCAGCATCCAAAACGCCCAGCTCGCAAGCCACCTGTTCCCCTCCCTGGCCGCGACGCCCAGCACCTCCTCCTCCAGCAGCCTCCTGAGCACCGGCCCGCCGTCCCCACCCTCGTACACGCGCGCCACCGCCACCGCGAGCTGCAAGTCCTTCATCTGGTTCAGGCACACGTTGACCGCGTCCTGCAACGAGTCGGCCAGCAGGAAAAACGCCGCGGCGTACTCGAACCGCCGCTTGCCCATGAGTGCGTACGCGTTCTTGAGCGCCGTCGTCCGCCATTTTGGGTCGTCAAAGTTGTTGCTCAACAGTTTTTGCGTCGCCTTTTGCTCCCTGTTCCAAGACGCCATCCGCCAGAGACCCTGGAGTACTGTCTTCTTGCGCAGGGCGAGGTAGTACAGGCTGCAGTCAACGGGATTCTTAAAGTCGCTCTTGGTGTACTCGTTCCGCGCGATGACTTCGAATTGTTGCTTCTGCATATGCCGAATGTGGTGAGATTAGACAGGACAATACGTGAACAACAACACAAAAGACTTACCACTGCCCCTATATCCCCAAGCCACATAAACATGCCGCTCTCCCTGGCCCCTTCCCACCTCAGGCTCCCGTGGTTCTGCCTCTGCACAAAGTCCACCAAGATGCCCTGGCTCTGCGAGTGGTACGCCCAGTTGATCTCGCGCCAGCCCATGTGCGCCTCGCCGGTCCGACCCCGGCGCAGCGCTTGCTGCCGCAGCGAGAGAACGAACCGCGCCCCGTTCTCGTCCATGCTCCGCCGCTGCGCCTCCACCAGGCCCGCGCACTCGACTATGTCCAGTAGCTGTATCTGCTCCCGCCCGGAGAGCTGCGTCAGGTCGACCTTTGTCAGCCTGTCGTTGATCTTTCCCGCCAGCTCCTCGTCAAACGTCTCCCCGTCGGCGTCGTGGTCCTGCCCGCCCGACAAGAACCCGCCGCCGCCGATCGAGTCCTGCCATATCCCGCCGTCTGTCGCGCCGCCGTAGAACTCGTACATTTCCAACCCCAAGTAGTCGTCCACGACGTCGCCCTCTACCCAGAACTTGAGCGTCTTCCATAGCGCCAAGAGTATCTTCCTCACCAGCCCTGTCCTCCCCGCCAGCATGCACTGGCTGAGAAACTGCGGGTGAAAGACGGGTAGCGGCCCGTTGAGCCTCTGTACCACGTCAAACATGTCCCACCTGCTGCTGGCCCCCTTGCCGTGCAGCCTCTCTAGCCTCAGGCCCTCGACTAGCGACGACCCAGCCGCCGCTGCGGCCACGTCATACTGCCGGTCGTGCACAAACAGCTGGTTTCCCGCGCCGATGACCAGGTGCCCGTCGCCCAACCAGGTCGAGTCCCCGATCGGGTGCGGGGTCATGTCGCGGATGGCTATCTCACGGATCGGCGCCCACGCCGGCCCCTTGTTGAGGTAGTCGAACCGCATCTCCGACAGCAGCACGACGCGATGCGGGAACCCGACCGCCAGCACCGACTGCGCGTCGGGTGTCAGCGTCCAGTCCAGGTCGTTGATGACGCCGGCCTCGTCAAAGTCGTGCGCGAACTCGAGCCGCGCCCCACGTATATCCCAAATCGTCAGGCTGCTCCTGCTCGCGTTGACTAGCGCCGCCCGCTTGAGCGTGCTGCCGCTCACGAGGCTGGGGTTGCTCACGCCAGTCTCCATGGAACAAGTGGTAAGCCACTCAACCCGCGCCTTGTCGGCGTCCACGCGCGCCGTCAGGAAGTCCACCCGCCCTTGGTGCGTATAGGATACGGCCACATCGCGGGCGAAAACGTCCAGAAATCCAGACATGGTCGGTGTAGACCCTGCCGGGTCCACAGGTAGCACATACGCCAGGTCGTCCGTCCCCTCCATGTCGAACCTGCAAAACTCTCGGAGAGAAGCCGCTGCTGGCGGCGCCGAGCTCCCATTCGTATTCGCGCTACCGTTCTTTGCCCTTGCACCGCCCTCCCTCTCAGTCTCGGGTAGCTCAAGTCGCCACACGACGCCACACTTCTCCGCCGTTATTGTGGCGATGTGGACAACCCCGACATGATCGTTCTGCTGCCTCGGTAGGCTGAGCAAGCACAGCGGCTTCCCCTTGACTGTGTACTCCCTCTTGGCCAGTAGCCTCGGCGAAGTGGAGGTCCGGCAGTCCCATAGCGCGATGCTGTCGGCGTGCATGAACACAACGTACCTGCCCTGGCGCAGCACGCATATCCGGTGCATGTGGTCCATGTCAGTCTCCGCCGCCAGCAGACCGAGACTCGTGTTATTCGCACCGAGCCGGTGCTTCCATACATTGCACTCGCCGTCCCGCGTCCGGCTAACAATGGCCCGGCCCGAGATATCGCGCACGATCTTGCGTATGGGCGCCGAGTGGCCCGACCACATCCCGCGCAGCCTTAGTCTCGGCCTACCGTCGCCGCGGGCCCGCGGGGTCAGCATATCGACAATGTCGGCTTCGTAGACCCTGATGGTACCCCTGAAGTCGTGGACCAGGAGGTTCATGTGCCCGCCTGGCTTGTTACAGAAGTTGTACACGGCGACGCGGTGCTGTTTCTCGTCCAGGGATAAGATCGACATCCAGTCAAACTCCTTGGACACAATGTGCGCCGCGTTGAACAGCCTCCCGTCCTTCTTTGACGCGCCCTTGGATCCGCCAACATTCTCCAACGCCCATGCAGACAGCGATCCCCTTGCGTCCATGACCACGCACAGCTCCGGGTTCCTGTTGGCCACGGTGACGACGTGCTGCAGCCCCAGGTCATCCTGAGCCGCGCCGGCCTCTTGAACGGCCGTCTCGACCGCGGCGCTGAGGTCCCGTCCGTGAATCACAAAGGCCCACCTGACCTCCGAAAGCCGGCCCTGGATGGCGTCACACAGGTCCAGGCTGCTCCAGAGTTGCAGATGGGTCGACGAGCCGCCGGCGTGCGCGTCGGTACCGGCCCAAACGCGCATCACCCCGTCGGCACAATAGGTGTAGAGCACGTTCTCCAGCGTCTGCTCGACGTGGTGGGGCCTCCGCCACTCCAGCCTGGTCACCGGCGCCGGGTGCCGCAGGTACACAAAGTCGAACCGTACCCCGTCTGACCCAAAGTTCAGCCTCCTCCAGGCCTTGACCAGCCCGTCGTGGCGGCCGCAGCAGGCTATGTAGGCCGAGTCGTACGAGAGCTCGGCGCACTGGACGGGCCCCGCTAGAGCTCTGTTCCACAGGCAGACCGCGTCCGAGTCTGCGGTCTGGTAGACCTTGAGGGCCGACCTCGCTACGAGAAGCTCCTCGGACGCGCCCCACGACAGCGCAATGGGCGTGTCCGTCCCCTCATCGTCACGGTCGGGGCCGGGAAACGGCTCAAAGGTCGATTGCAGCGCCCACTTGACCGCGTCGAGCTCTTGCCCGAAGGGCTTGTAGATCCTCACCCAGTCATCGGTAGCGGTGGCTATCTTGCCGCTGGCCTCGTCGAAAGCGATCGCGCGCAGGGGGGACTCGTCATCATCGTATACGGTTTGGAGGAGTGTCTGGTGGTCGGAGAGAATAGCGAAGGCGTTGCCGGTTATGTAGACCTAGGCCAAACGGGTTTAGTTGGGCTGCTCACTATAGGATACCTGAGCTTGCTTTATCTGGAGGGGTCCGGGATGCTAGCTTACGATTATGCGCCGAGAATCCCAGAATCCAGTCGCGAGGACTTGTGACGTGGACTCGGGCTTCCCCGGGAGAACTGCCTTCATGCTCGGCGGGTGCTGCTGTCAAGACATGTCCGAGGGCCAGTGTGAGTGTTTCAAGGTAGCAGGCGATGTGTGGTGAGGAGAAGCGTTTCGGGCCGCGGTTTTAGAAGCTGGATGGCGGCGATCAATGGTCAGACTGCCAGTCCGAGAATCAGCGTGACTTGGGTAAAGCTTTACGCAGGCATCTGCCAGAAAAAGGCCAATCGCTATTGATCAATTGCTCTGTCAAGTGTGAATGTCGGGGACATGTAATCGCACGGTTGACGAGTCAAATTCGGACAAGCTCCACTACGTCACAGCGTTCACGATGGCGCACATCCGCTGCCGTGTGCAGTGAGTGAGCTCCGCTAGAGTTGAGGCCAGCGCCAGTGCCCTCCAAACGGGGCTACGTACAGGGTAGGTAGCACTGCCAGAAACTAGATAGACTAGAGGCAGTAAAACATGAACCTCCTGGATTATTTCTATATTAAACAAACCGGTTACAAAATACCTGATTCCCCTACTCCATAGAAATCATACAAAGGAGCTTCCTTCATGAGACCTCCTCAACCATCATGCGCGGCGGGCCCGGGTTTCCTCCAGAACCTCCCCCAAAGGTCTTCCCAAGTGGTCCCTCGAGGATCTCGCCAGGCACAGAGACCCGGCTGCCATTCTTGGTGCTGACCCAACGCACAAACATAGGGTTGGCCTGGGGTCCGCCGCCGCCCCCTTCATTACCTGGTGTCTCGTCGTCGTTTGCCGTCCCAGATGCCGTGGCCCCCTTTTTGTTGTCCTTGCGCACCTGCTTTTTGAGCAGCTTGTTGATCGTTTCCATCTGTGCGAGTGGACAGCAAGTGGCGACAGTCAGTTGATGCTCCTCGTTGTAGAGAGGGTAAATGATTCATCGCCATCAACAAGGGAAGCAAACAAAACAACGACTTACCTTGACCTCTTCGTTACGCTTCTCACTAAGATTTCGTCGTCGGCGCGCCATCTCTGCGCGCCTCATGCTCAGCTCCTCGGCCGTAAATGTTCGTTTTGCTTGCACCTCTATAGTGTGACATTCCGGTCAGTTTTAATAACCCAAGTCCCCCTATGTAAGTGAGGTGAAATGGAAGCCTTACCATTCGACAGCTCCATGTACTCGGAACCCTCGTCCTTGAACCTCGCCTGCTGTCGCTTGGTCATCTTGGTCAGGTCGGGCGTCTCCTCCCTGCTGCCAGCCTCATCTTCGTCGTCCTCCTCCTCGTCTTCCTCTCCGGCGACCTCAATTTCTTCGCCCTCGGCATCAAGGTCAATATCTTCCTCACCCTCGGCGTCCTCATCGCCAAGGTCATCCCCGCCCATTGTCATGGCAGTCTGGTCCATCTCACCAGCATCACTGTCCAGTTCACTGAGCTCTTCTTCGTCATCGTCGTCGTCGGCTGCCGTGGACTTCTTAGGTGCCGAGGGCTTTCTTGCTGGCCGTGGCAGGGCTTTCAGTTGCGTCGACTTGGTGGGTTTGACGGCTGTCATAGAGGCGTCCATGTCGACGTCTCCGTCAGCATCATCGTCGTCCATGTCCATGTCGTCATCCTCCTCACCCTCAGCATCGACGTCCATATCGTCGTCCTCGCCCTCGGCATCCTGGTCCCCGACCTGGATCACGTCCTCCTCTTCGTCGTCGTCTTCCTCATCACTGTCGTCCGACTCGACGTAGCGCTTTTTGCCCCCTCTCGAGGCCCGCTTTCCACGGTCAAACGAGTTCCCGGCGCTGGCGCCCGTGGCCTGGCGCAGCTTGGAACCTGCCACCTTGACGGTGACGGGCATGTGGTGTGAGTCCGCTGAGGCGGAAGACGAGAGGCGGTCCATTGACTGATCCCTATCTCCTCCCCGTGATCTCGAGGGTGTAGAAGAGTCTCTGTCAGCTATGTTAGTAATTGCCGCCGTGGCCCGCTGGGCGGCCGAGCGCCGTGGTCGGGAAGCCATGATTTTTGTGGTGTGTCTTTTTTTCTTTGGTCCTTGTACTTGTACTTGGTAACTTTGAGGGGTTTATGGGATAAAAGCAGGGGTACATCAAGCAGCAATAGTAAGCGGCCAGGACGAGGTGCAGAGCAGATTGAAGGCGGCGACGCTGTGTGTCTCTTAGCACGAAGCCAGGCTTATCAGCCCCGTCAAAAGTCAAGGTAAGAGATGAGGTGGTAACCCGATGATGTTGATGTTGACGTAGGATTGGATGTCGTCCAAGGGTGGGTTTGGCTGGCGCCTTGGCCTGAAGTTTGCGGGGGGTTTGCAGGCTGGTTCAGCCCTTTGTCAATTGAGGATGGATGTGATGCTGCCGGGGGATGATGCTTTTGTTGTTTTCCCCGCCAAAGGGAGGGATTCTGCCGATGGATGTCTGGTGGTACGATCAACGACGAGGTGAGGTAATCAAGACGCGGAAAGGACAAGAAAGCCACCGGGATCGAATGGATGCTGGAGGGGAAGAAAAAGAAGAGGCGGCGTGTGTCCGGCGGTGGTCCAATCTATCTTGAAGATGTACATCCATGCCATATGCAAGTAAGTGTCGTCTTTGAAGCCACCACCACCATGCGGGAATAGAACCTTGATGATTCTCCTTCTAGGATAGATGGATTCAAATCCAAATGTCTTTGGGTAAAACCTGCACAGACGGAACTGCTGTACATTGCGAGGAAAGGCAAACAAAGCAAGCAGACGATTTGGTTCGGTTGCCACCCACCACCATCTGTATGAGGCCAAGCCACTCGGCCTGGCTCCCTTGATTGATCCAATGGATGTGTTATCTCACCATCGCCAACCAGTGAGGCAGCTGATCTGGAATTAGATATTTCCATCCGCTTTGGATCCTTTCCATGTCACCACCACTTTACCACCGTCTGGGCAAAGAAATGATGTTTTCAGGGAAAAGCCAACCAACCGGCCACTTCGGCTCGGCTCAGCTCAGCCAACGTCACGCAGCAGTCGCAACCAAGGCATCCCGATCCATTCCCATCTTTCAAAGGCATGGGAAGCACACGACATGGAAGTCAAAGAAGGGGAAAAAAAGAGACGAACGCTTGCTCTTACCAAGACAATCCGCTCACTGTGGATGGCAGTGAGATCCAAGGTAAGCTATACACCGCCAAGGGATTGTACTCCTATGGCACAAACCGTATAGGACAGGTACTGGCGGTGACTGTGGAGGCAGATTCACTCAAATGCTTGGTCTGCAGCCTGAAGACAATAATATCTGATGCCTTCAATGGCTTGTCGTCGGCCAATGCAGTAAGTGGGCGCCTCAGGGATGATTCTGTCCCGGTTTGCACTGGGGGACAAAAGGAGGGTGCTGTTGAAGTGATCAAATAGTGTGTCGACCAAGCGCTCGTGAACCACAACAAGCAAGAATTTAAGAATAAAGTAAAACAAAAGGATATGATCTTGATGGTTGAGCTGATATTTAGCAATTGGAGGCGACTATCTGCTGGTTGCTGGGATCGTTTTTGCACACCAGAAGCAGCTCATTCGTGATGCTTTTGCTGCGATCGCGCATTCGCGGTTGGTTGGCGGGAGTCGCAACTAGCCGCTCGCCCTCATTGGTTGGCCATTCATTCACCAGGACAACATCTCACAACGAGGCATGCAGTCCAGTCCCCTCCCTAACCCTACACCTAACCCTTATAACTCACCAGCACCGATCGGATAGCTCTTGCCTGCCCGCACATGACATGGTGAAGAAGCTCCACTCCGCTCCCTTCGCGAACCGAGGCTCGCAACGGGCAACTCCGACGCGACGATTACTTAATTGCATTTGCAACCAACCCGCCCTCATCAGGCTGCGTCTTCAACGTACCCATTACGACGTTTATCCCACGTTGCAAATTTGTTCCACACAATGTCCGAATCGGACAAGAAAGACGGCGATGCTACCGCCCTGGCATGGCAGCAACAGCAGCAACAACCAGAGTCCAAGCCAGAGCCGCCATCATCGCCACCGGCCCCCAGCCTGGACCATGCGCGCCTCTTTGTCCAGGACGACGAGGTCCGCCAGGCCGGCCGGGACAAGAAAGGGGCCTTTCTGCGCAGCAAGGGTGTATCCGACGCCGACATTGAGATTCTGCTCGGTGAGGATGAGAGCAACGCAACCGAGAGCCAGGCCACGGCGGTTGCATCGGTATGTCCCCCTCAGTCCTTTACATGTACGCCCACATCACTGCACCATTCGCTAACAAGCAACGTTTGTGCGTCCTACAGCAGCCAGCGCAAGACCAGTCTAAATCAATACCAGCACAACCACAGCCACAGCCACAGCAACAGCAAACACAAACACAACCACAACCAGCCCAGAAGCCAGATCAGCCGCCGATAGTAACCTACCCAGAGTTCCTCACCAAGCCCCCACGGCCCCCGCCCCTCATAACACCCACCACCTTCCTCAACACCGCCTCCCTCTTCGCCGGCCTGGCAACTCTCATAATCGGCACCTCAAAGTACGTTCTCGCCCCGATGGCCGAGTCGCTGACCGACGCCCGAGTCGAGCTGCACCGCTCCGCCTCAGACGGCCTCCAGCGCACCCTCGACAAGCTCGAGACCGTCGTGTCCGAGGTCCCGACCAGGACGGTGCCCCGCGGCGGCTCTGCCGGCGCCGCCGACGAAAAGTCAGAAGAATACCAAGGCGGCAACAGCAGCGCCAGCAGCAGCGACAGCGACCCGACGGAGCTCTTCCACCGCGACGTCGGCGTGCAGACCTCCCCACCCCTGACGCCCGCCGTCGCCACCACCACACCCACCACTTCCTCCTCCGCCACCACAGAGTCCCAGACGGTCCGCCTGCGCCGCCTAAACGCCTCGCTGCGCGACGTCTCCTCTGCCTGCGTCGCCGAGGCCGAGGCCTGCGACTCGACCAGGACCGTGCTCGCCCACCTTGCCGCCGACGTCGACAGGCTCAGGGTCCCCGCGTCCTCCACCAGGGCCGCCGGCAGCGTCTACTACCGCCCCTTCTCCGAGCCGGACGACGAGGTCAAGGCCGTCAAGCAGAGCATCAGGGGCGTCAAGGGGGTTCTGCTTAGCGCCAGGAGCTTCCCTCCTCCTCAGGGCTCGGCCGTGCGGTAAGGCATGTTTGTTCGGACGTTTGGCAGTCGCACTAAAGCGTATTGATACCGTGTCAAATGTTGGATCATTGCTTTCTAATGGTGCCACATCAGAAAAAAAAAGAGCATTGTTGCATGCGTCCATCGTGAGCAGTCTTGAATACGCATCGAATTGCCTAATAAAAAACACAGACATCAATACCAGCGATTGCACATGTCCATATATGAGGGCAGTACCAGCGAGAGCTTCTTGTAGCGAACGGTTAAATATTTAATTAGTTGGTATTCACTTAGACTTGAATATCTTCCGTGCTAGGTCACAAGAACCTAAAAGCTATCAAAACATCGATCACTATTATTCCAGCTAAGAACTCCAAACACCTCGTGCGCCCGGGTAGTGCTGTCGCTTCTCCGTATCGACACGCGCCGCAGAAACATCAGGCGCTCTCAACAAACCATATATCCCTCAACAGCTTGATTAGCTTTCAATACGCCACACGCACACAAGTCATCGCATGTGTTTAACAATTTTTGTCGTCTTGTTCTGTGCTTCACTTTCCAGACGGCACAGTCGCAGTCTTCTGCGCAGCGGGCTGCTTCGGCGCATCCTCCAACGACCCGACGTACAGGTGCTCCCAGGTCCGGCCCTCCAGCCGCTGCTCCTCGTACCACTCCGTCGTCGGCCGGAACTCAAACTTCATCGTCGTGGCGTCCGGGTCCCGCGCCTGCGCCAGCCGCGCCTCCTCGTACAGCCGGTTGCGGCACTTGGTGGGCCCCTCGAACGAAGGGCCTGGCGCGGGCGCGTGGAAGATAATCTTGTCGCGGTGCGCGTCTTTCGTCTCATCCATCCTGCCCGGGCTGCCTGGGTCGGCATCGCCAGACGAAGGCTCGTCCTTCAGCACCTTGATGAAACCCAGCCCCGAAAGCACCTCAGGATCGGTAGGCAACAGCCTAGTCTCGTCGAGTGCCTTGTCAATGGCCTCCAGGCACTGGTCGGCAGGCGAGAGGTTCGTGAACCTGGGCGACAGGCCTTCCATATTTCGAATCCAGACCCGGGCCAATTTCTGGGGCGCCATATCCCGGTTCGTCTTTTCCGGTTCGTGCTTGCGTACATGACTGATGACGGCCTGTTGCGCGCTTGGCAGACACTGTTCCAAAACATAACCTTCGGGACGTCCATATTGGGCGGCAGGGTCGAATATAACTATGTCCGTTGGTGTAGACGCCCGATTCTTGGTGGCCTTCCCCTCTTCGATGGTGCTCCTGTAGAGCACGACCCAGGGCCGGCGCGGTGGTTGCGCTCCCTGTGGGGCCTTTGCCGTCGTGAAGCTGTCCTCTATTGTGTAGCAGAACCCTACCAACATTCTGAAAATCTTGTTGAAAGGATGTACAAAGCTGAACCATCTGGCGATGCTGTTCTCCGCCCCATCATCGGCAGACGTCCTTCCGTGTTGAAATAGCTCATCGGTGTCTTTCCAGAAGATTGGAAATGCAAAAAGTTTAAAGCGACGTGGAGCTGCGTGGCGCTGGTAGCCCATGTCTTTTAACCAGTTTGCGAACGTTCGACCGAGGTCGTTGCTCAGCTTCTCACTCCTAAACACGGTCAAGTCTGGGGCTGCAACCTGCTCGCCTGCAGTTGGTGGAGGCTGTTGCAGAGGCCTCGGTGGTTTCTTTGGAGACTTTCCATCTTTCTCCCCGATCGTATTGTATGTACCTGCCAGTTTCTCCTTGTCCTCTTCTTCTCTGATCCTTTTCAGCAGACCATCAGGATCGTTAGTGATGTTCTTGGCGAACCTGGGAATTTTGATCTCTACCGTTCGCCTGGTAGGCTTATGATGACTGTGGTCTGTACCCATAACGTGGAATTTGCGAAATTTGTCGGCATTCGCAATGGACCACCACCCAAACCAATTGACCAGGCTTTGCTCGTCATTGGCATCGATACCCTCTTCCGCAAACAGGATCTTGCTCGCATAAGACACCTCTGGTATCCGATCCAGCGCAGGCCCGATCTTTTCGACTATTGCACAGACCAACTGACTTGTAGCTTGGTAGGCGTCCATGGAAACGCCCCGCTGGCTGGCTTTCTGCTCAAGTTGCGAAACAGAGACGTTGTCTAGGTTTCTCTGGATCCTTTCCCTGGTCCGTAATCTCTCCGCCGCCAGAGCTCCCGCCCACTCCACAAAATCGTGAGATATCATGATGGCCTTCAGGTTATTCTCCCCGTTCAGATGGTGGTTTACCGCCACCAAGGCTCGGCGGGGGTCCGCAACCACCAAGCTTGGCGTCAATAGTGTGACACGGCCAAATGGAAATAGTCGCTCTGGCTGGGTGTCAAACGAGTTCCAAATGGTAGTTTTGTCGGGCCAGCGCCAAACCCATCTGGTTTGAGAATCCAAAAACCGGCGCAGTTGTGGAAGCCGCCTGAGTGTGCTTGTAATGGACTCGTGCACCAAGAGTACGGCAGCGAAACTCGACTCGTAGTTGCTCATAAAAGCCTGCCAGCTACCGGCGAGATGAGAAGTGTAAATCTCTGCCTCCGGATCACAGGCTCTAATCCACATGCTCACCTGGAAACTTTCAGGCGCAAATGTTTGAGGGAATAGCAAGTAGAATCGCCGAGTCCCTTTACAGCGCAAAGCAGTGCGTGGCACTAGTTCGTCGTACCTAGACTTTCCCAAACCAAGTACATGATCCATGAAGCGAAGACGCGTGTGGCAAGTGCCCGCCTCATCGGCTGTCATGGGTGGCGCGATATGGCGTCGCAGTATTGGTGACAGGTCGCCAACCGGAGCGAACAGTATGTATCCAAGAACATCCACATCGTTTTGTCCATTTCGGCTGCCCAAGGTTTCGGAGCTCCAATGGTCACATTTGGTAGGGTATACAAGCACGGCAAAGCGATCACGGCCGAGTAAAATCCCACTTCCGCTAGCTTTGAGTCGCTCACGAACGTTTTCGAGGGACGTTGTGGTCTTGTCACTGTTGGCGGTGACGTTGCCTTCGCACAGATTTTTCCGGGATGGCCTCATTTGATCAAGGCGGGTCAGGAAGAGCTCCGCCAAACAATGATGACGAAATTGAAGCACATCGTCTGAAAGAAAATCTTGCAGCCATTGTCGGTTTTGAGCAAGAGCGTCGTCTGCATTTGGGAGTCCATCAAAAGATACCTCCATGGATGCGCTTGTTCCAAAACTAGCCATCTTCAGCACACTCCTAGACACTGTCCTGTCTGCTTTGTATTTGGCCAGCGTGACCTTTCGAAGAGATCTCGTAGGGCTATCAGGGGACAAAACGGTCTGCAAGGGTGATTCTGGGATGTCGAGGTCCATGGTTGATGATTCGTTACAGATATTGAGGTGCCCAGCGTCATCAGAAATATCCATCAGATCTGGCTCTGCAGAGAGAGGTAGGCTGGTGATTGTTATCGGCTCCCGGTCATCGCCCGCCGGTGCAAAACGAACAGACTTTTGCTTAGGAATGTGAGCTAGCTCCCCGTTTACTTGCGTCGTGGCAAGAGGCTGGTTTTCCGAAGCAAGAGATTGTGGCTCGGGGCGGGGTTGCTCTGCGGTCAGGGATTTCACAGCTGGCGGTCCCTCGGCAGGATTGAATAAACGGCCTGCCATCTCTGCAGCAGTAGGGGCCTCGTTTTCCCGGTTGCGACCATATAGCTTGACTCTATTCTGGACTGAGAGGTTTGCGAACGGTCTTGGCTTCTTGGCATCACCCTGGAGACCTTCATCTGCATTCAAGTCCAATCGCGACTTTCTCTTGGGGGGTTTCAAGGCGGATATATTGACCTTGGTAACCTTGGCGGTTGCTGTCTGTGTAGGTGCTGTCCTGCGAGCCGTCTGGCGGGTTCGTCCTTTTCCTGCTGCAGAAGTGGAGGGCTTTGGCCTGGCAGCACTCTGACCGGCAGTACCAGTTGTCGCTGCCTTGCGCGCAGTTCCTTGATAACCTGTCGCGGACGGTAGCCCTTTTGGCGCTACAGCAGTGTGTCTCCGTGCTGTAGCCTGAATCCCTGTGCCTGTGCCTGTGCCTGTGCCTAATGCCTGTTTTGCTGAGGCGATCTGTGGTATGGGGCATGCTGATCGGGGAGGAATGGCAGTGGTGGCCGGCGTCACGAACAAGCCTGATTCGGTGGACTGACCCCTGGTTGAGTTTTTCTCCTTTATTTTTCCAATACTAGCAGTTGAGTTAATGCTTTTGGCCTTGTTGCTCAAGCTGGGGACGGCTGATGATGACTGGGGAATGCACCCGAAAATGCGGTTTTTGTGCTGCCGTGGTTGTTTTTGCCCGTCTTCAGCCGCACAGTCATTGATGTTGTTGTCTTCGTGTGCTTCGTCATCACTAGAGTCGATAACAACAATTTTGTTCGCGCCGTCCACAGACTCCTCTGTTTCGTCTTCTGTCGGATCCTGACCGGCCTCATCCAAGTCCATCTCCCAATCAGACAACGAAGGTCCACCATACTCTTCGATGGCCTTGTAAGGGAGGCCAAGTCTTTGGCGTTTGGCATTTCTCCTTTGCCTCTTCTCCCGCTGAAGCAGCACAGCCTCTCTCCATATCGATATCTCACGGCTGAAGGGCTCTCGCTTGCCGGCAGCGATTTCAGCCTTTCTGCTTTCCCATTGCTCAAGGAGGGTCTCGGGGAGGTTGTCTGCCGGCTCCCAGGTTCTATCATGGGTCGGGAAAGACTCCCAATGAACGAGATATCTCTTTCCGCCGTTCGGGGACATTCTCTCAGCAACAACATCCTCGACATACCACTCTTTTTCTCCGTCGTCAGACTGGGACTGGATAGCCGCGTCCTCGACACCGGCGAAGACAGTCGAAGTCACTGATACATCATCGTCGTCCTCAGCGACACCGTGAGAAATAGGCGGGATGTTTGTAGGTTGGACATGATTGGCGTCAATGTTTGACGTTGAGGCCGACATGTTCGGCCGTAATTTTCTCGAGCATCAGCCAATCCAGATACGCAAGCTTGGCCTAAGTGAACTTCATTTCAAGCGAAGGGACCAGTTTAGAAGCACAGTGCCTGGGCGGAAATATTTAACACTTGCATTTTCGACCAATAGTTAAGTTAGGTAGGTAGCTAGGAACAAAAAACTTGAGCTGGAATGAAAAACGAGAACTCACCACGGTGAGCTCCATATCGAACTGCAACGAACTGCAACGAACTGCAACGAACTGCAACGAACTGCAACGAACTGCAACGAACTGCAACGAGCTTTTCCCCAAGACCACGAACAGGTTTGCTGAGTCCGATTGGAAGTGTCGCAAACTGAGGATAAACGGGACTGGCCAGCTCCCGTTTGTCGAGGAGGCGTTCAGAGATGGTCCACAGGCGATGGAACAAGCCGCCGTACAGCAACTTGTTCAGCTTTGAATGGTGCTGGGCTGCAAGCGTTCTCAACGTCAACGCGGGGACAGAATGCCCGGCCGATCGCCATGCAACTCTCTAGCCTTGATTCGAAGAAATGAAAATCATGAAAGGGCGTTAGCAGCATTGTCCTCTGGGTTTATTCAGGGGACGGATGAGTGCAACGGGTGGTCTACCAATCGGATCCCCGTTAAATGCATTTTCCCGGGTTTAGCTGAATGTCCGATTGAGGTGATCTGGTTAACTTTGCTCACGTGATCAGGAATGGATAGATAACTGAAGGAAAGGGAGGCCGGACGGTCGCGTGCAATCAATCAGTGACGGGGCTTTATTACAGACTCAGTAATGACTGTCAATATTCCTCGTATCTTGATTTTGCAGTTTATTTTTGTCTGCATCTTACAGGCTTGACGCTGCTGTCATTCTCTGCTTAGTAGACTCTCAGAGGCTGTGTTCGCGGCGCCCAACCATGCACAGCACTTGAGCATTCCAGGACATTAATTATTAGCAGTTGATCTAGCTCGTCCGACCCCTGTTGTTTGCCTGAAGGTGGGGGCCTATACCATCAATTCAAACACAAACATACATCGTCCTGCCTGCCCGACAGCAATCCATGACTACCATCCCATCCGCTTGAACCGCACTTGCAATCCACCATCGCCGCTCGGCCAGGCAATCCTCTCTAAATACAACACAACACCCTTCCTTCACAGCTGGTCACTGCAGCTACCCCATCGACTTCAACACCGAGATACCCAGCGAAACGCGATCAATCAAAATGGCCAACGACGAGTACGATGTACGTGCATTCACTCCTCCCCCGCCATTGTCCGTGTCATGTCGGCGTGCGCACGCGCTCCTAACGGTCCCGCCACCAACCATAACCTCAAGCTGACCTCCCCGACTGCCCACAGTTCCTCTTCAAAGGTGAGAAACGAAACCCTTATGCGATCACATTGCGCCGCCCGCCACCGTCGCCGACCTCGCCGGCGTTTCACCCATCCGGACCGACCGTATCGAACTGGGCTGGAATGAAAAGAGAACTGAGCTGACCCGGGCGCCTTTTTACAACAAAATTCAGTGGTGTTGATCGGTGACTCGGGCGTCGGAAAGTCCAACCTGCTCAGTCGATTTACCCGCAACGAGTTCAACCTCGACTCCAAGTCGACGATCGGGGTCGAGTTCGCCACCCGCTCCATCCAGGTCGACTCCAAAACCATCAAGGCTCAGATCTGGGACACGGCAGGCCAGGAGCGCTACCGAGCCATCACTTCGGCCTACTACCGCGGAGCCGTCGGCGCGCTGCTTGTCTACGACATCAGCAAGCACCAGACCTACGAGAACGTCACGCGGTGGCTCAAGGAGCTCAGGGACCATGCCGACGCCAACATAGTAATCATGCTGGTGGGAAACAAGAGCGATTTGCGCCACTTGCGCGCTGTGCCAACCGAAGAGGCCAAGGCGTTTGCAAGTACGTTCGTTCCCTGCCACAGGGGTGGCTGGCATGCTCGCGGTTTGCAACCAACCCAGCCTCCGGATACCACAACGGAAAACCGGGGAAAGCTGGGCATGGGAGGACAAAGCTGACACCCCGTACACCTAGGCGAAAACCATCTATCTTTCATCGAGACTTCAGCCTTCGATGCCAGTAACGTCGAGCTTGCGTTCCAAAACATTCTGACAGGTATGCACCGCCGCCTAGTATGCGACAGAGAACACGGCCTCTGGATGCTGACATTTGCCATGATCTTTCTCCCAGAGATCTATCGCATCGTATCAAGCAAGGCCCTCGAAAGCGGCGACACCCCGTCAATGCCGCAGACGGGCACAGGCATTGCGTTGTCCAAGCCGACGGAGGATCCTTCTGCCAAGAATGGCAAGTGTTGTTAATTTCTCGTTTTTACGGAATCGGCTTTAGGTAGGAAACGATAACACGTCGGCGTACTGCAATTATCCTATCTGTTTTACACCAGGATGAAGGGGTTTTGATGAGAAACCTGCCGTCAGCCTGGTTGAGCGCTTGACGATGGGTGCCTGGGAGGTGTAGGGGGGTTTTCTGTCTATTTATCCCCTATCTGTTACTCTGCTTTCTTTTTTCTCCATGTTCACGGGATGCCTAGGCTCGAGCCATGATTGTTCTTGGGGGAATTGCTATGGGTTGTTTGAATCGATATAATTACATGCTACCTGTTCACGCTTACGCTCCCTGGTTATCAACAGTGCACTATTCGGGCCAAGATATTCGAAAACGCCCACATATGCCGGGCCCTCCTCATCCATCTGCCTACGTACACGATGTCTTTGTTCTTTTACTCCAGGTGCGAAAGAACACGCCAAGACGGAGTACACTCCTAACATCTTGGCCTTGACCGATATTGCGCCTACAGGTCCAAATTCAGGGGGGCATAAATGCCCCTGAATGAGCTATTGCATCACGGTAGCCTTGTGCGGACTAGAGCCTCACCGCCGAGTGATACTTTGCGCTGCCATCGTGGGGCCCGCTGACTTCCATGACCCAACGGCGCAAAAGCAATGCAGAGGGTCCCGCTATTTTCCCCGCGACGATTCCGATAAGGAAAGCTTATCGCAGCGACGACAAAAAAAAATTATGCCGCTGCTTTGGATAGCTGCTATCAGTGCACTTTGTCGACAGCAAAACACATCCAGGCGCATCGCCATACGATAAACGCCTAAATCTACGAAACCTTCGCGAGACATTGGCTCAGGTCTCTTTTATAGACGTCGGAGCTGGTGGAGAGTTTATTAGAGTCGTGAACCCTACAAAAACCGCCGCCGCCATGGCCACTGTCTTCAAGGCCCTTTCCAAGGGCGCGGGAGGGGACAAATCGAGCGAGGCCGCCGCACCCCCTCGGAAAAACAAGCAGCGCGTGCTGATCCTGTCGTCGCGGGGTGTGACTTTCAGGTATGCTCGGATCATGGATTCCGTGGGCTTTTCTATCACAATGTCAATCGGCAAGGCTAACAAAAAACCACTCGCAAAGGCATCGCCATCTCCTCAACGACCTTGCGGCAATGCTGCCGCACGGCAAAAAGGACGTCAAGTTCGACTCAAAGTCCAAACTTTACCAGCTGAACGAGCTGGCGGAGCTTTACAACTGCAACAACGTGCTGTTCTTCGAGGCGCGCAAGGGGCAGGATCTCTACGTGTGGGCGTCAAAGGTTCCTAATGGACCGACGGTCAAATTCCATCTTCAAAACTGTGAGAGTTCTCGGCGCGAATTCGACTACCTGTAGTTCTTGGTAGCTGACAATTCACCTCGCATAAAATAGTACACACAATGGACGAGCTCAACTTTACCGGAAACTGCCTCAAGGGCTCACGGCCGGTCCTGTCGTTCGACTCAGCCTTCGACAAGGATCCTCACTACAGGGTGATCAAGGAGCTGTTCCTCCACATCTTCGGGGTGCCCGAGGGTGCGCGCAAGTCGAAGCCTTTTGTCGACCACGTCATGGGCTTCAGCATAGCGGACGGCAAGATCTGGGTGCGCAACTACCAGATCAACGAGGTCGAGAAGACCAAGGGGGATGATGCGGCTGAGGAGGAGGCAACGGCAAGCAAGAGCAAAAAGGAAAAGAAGTCTTCGTCGAGCAGGAACCCGGACGGCAGAGACACCGACATCAACCTGATCGAGATCGGGCCGAGGTTCGTTCTCACACCCGTCGTGATCCAGGAGGGCGCTTTCGGAGGGCCGATAATATACGAGAACAGGCAGTTCGTGTCGCCGAACCAGGTGCGGGCGGACTTGAGGAGGAAGAAGGCCAGCAGGCACTCGGTGAGGTCCGGGCAGCAGGCGGATTTGATGGCGAAGAAGGACGGACTGGGTCTGAGGACGGAGGGCAAGAGGCAGCGCGAGGACGATTTAGATACCCGGAAGGTTTTTGCTTGATTTGGGAGGGGAATGGACCGGTTGGGAGATGTGGTGTGTACACGGCATTGCGACTTGATGGGCCACGAGAATTGTACAGCATGATGATGAAGTGAAGCTAAATTGCTAATCGTCTTAGGTGATTATGCCTTTGTCCCATTCAGGGTGACCTTGTAGTTTTGCCTGCGAGTAGGTTGGTAGGCCAGTCCGATACGGTTGCCTACCTACCCTGCACCCTGCGCCCTGCGCCGCCGCCATCCCCGCTACCCCTGCCCTTTGGGGGGCAGCTCCACCCAGCGGCAGCCCAGTACGACAGCGGTCCAGGGGGAGTTGGCGAATGACCTCACAACGTCCTGGCCGTGGCTGGAGCTGATAAGAACCGACGCGTTTTCCGTTTGACATACAGACTTGTTCTTCTCTGCTCATTTTGACAAGAGCAAAAACATACATAACAGCATATTTCTGTCCGACTTCAACGCCCAGCGACTCGCTAGAGAACGTTTCCAGTAACAATGGCAAATGTCCATCCAGTCGCCGCCGCGGCGGCGCTATTGCCGCCGCCGCCGCCGCATCAGGGCCTCGCATCTGCGTCCCCGATCTTCACCGTGACCTCCAACTCTACAACCACCGTTTCTCTCTACTATGGCCCCAGCGTCGGGGTGGTTATCCTGTGAAGTAACAGGTTACCGAATCCTCTTGGTAGAACAAGAGGACGGGATCTTGGGAGTTGATCATCCTACGTTGGAAGTCCGATTACACCCTAGCCCCTTGGTTTTTTTAAATTCTCCCCTTTTGCTCTCGATTCAAGGCCCTCGGAGGAGTCTTGAACGGAATACTGTTTTTCTTGTCCTCAAACGACGAGCCCTTTTATACAGAACTTGCCAGGAGTTTGACCTGGAGGTGAGTCGACTGGCCCTCTGTAACATACGGGATGTGCCCCCTAACTGACAATGCTCAAGTAGGTTAACACGCCACAACATCAGCCTTCCCCATTTGCTCTGCACTCCCAGTCGCTATTCGTCGAGCTGATATCACTCCCAAAAAATAAAAATCCAAGCCCAACTAGCCGCAATGGCGACCGTTGGCACAATGTCCATGGCGTCACGTGCCCAAGAGCCTGCACTCGGCTCTACACCTACATATACCGCTCGGCTACTCCCCCAGTGCGAGTTTGATTACTTGCAAGGCGCCACTCTTGCCAGAAAACCAGTCTTCATAGCCCGCCTAGCTACAGTCCCTGGAGAGCTTGCTCTCGGTATCTTTGAGGGCCTCGACCTGGCCAGTGTCTTTGCCCTGTCGGCGACATGTCGACGGTTCCACCAGCTCTACCTGGCCAACAAGAGCCAGATCGTATTTACAGTTTTGCAGTTCGACCCGCACTTCGGCCCGTCAGACGGCATCTTTCGCGTTCTGGCCATGTCCCCCGACGACGTGGAGATGCCTTGGCGCACTTGGCTCCCCAAGGAGGTAGTGTTCCGACGTCAGGTGCTCTGCAGAGGCGCGGCTCTCCCGACATATGCGGAGTGGGAGTGCGTCTCGGTGCTCGGCGCGGACAGGGACGACGTCGCACCGGCGGTGACAGTGCGACTCGAGGATGGCGATGCGGACCGCGCCATTGAGATCTGCAAGCTCGTCAGAGGCTGGGAGCGCATCTTCCCTTACTACCGCTTCATGAAGAACCCGGAGCTCCTCCGTTCTCTCAACGCAGCCGAAGGGCGGCGGCTCCGGGGTGCGCTGTACACATGGATGCGTTACCACTTTTACCTGCACAGTGACCTGCGCCTACCCAGGGATACGTTCGACATGCGCATGAATATGCTGCTCATGCTTGACAGCGGAGAGCTGATGGACCTGGATGATTTGTGGAGGACGGTGAGATCTTTGGTGGAGTGTCTGTGTCCCAGCATGGATGCCGTGCTTCAGGATGCCGTATGTTTCTATCCCGTTTGTTCCTCTTGTAACCCGGGCTGGATTTGTTGTGGCTAACCGTACGACTTACTACTCCTAGGGGCCGCAACTAACGCTCGAAGATGCCAGCAGAGTGGCGTGGGGCTGTGCGAGGCATTGGGAGGTTGTGGCGACGATGATGAAGCTGGGCCCGGACAAGCTGCTCTACTACGTCAAAAACTTCCATCTCTACACCAAGCAGAGACTCATCGACGAGGTACGGCGAGAGCGGCCGGGCATTGAGTCCCGAATCGAGAGCCTGTCGCATTCGCTGAGCGTGATCCTGCGAGTGTACCGCCTAGACGACAACGACGAGCAATGTCTGGCGGGCATCCTTGACTGGGAGGAGGGGCGAGAGGCTGGGCAACCGTGGTACAGGGCGGGTGGCTATGTTGTATCGACGCCGCCTGCCCTGCATGAGGATGACGGTGCCTTTGACGATACCGAGCCGATGGGACTTGGGCCACTGACTTTTTAGTCTTTTTTTTTTGAGGGGAACTCCGAGGCATCACTGGGAATCCATGGGATGGGCGTTGCCTTTGTTAACGTGATGGTCGCTGGGCTGGCAATTTGGGATATGTACGGATGGAAAGTGTTGCTTGGCATCGTCAAATGTTGTAGGCGAGCTGATGGAGCGTTGGTCGGCAACCCAATTAATTCTTTGTGTCATGCACCCTTTTGTTTTCTTGCTGTCAGATAGGATATTGTGAGCTTCAGACTTGCAATAGAAATTACAACAAGGTTGCTGGATCAAACAGAGTCGTAAGTCCATGTAATCTAGATAGTTGCTGTCTCCCTCTTAAATCAATCGTACGGAATAGAGGGATGGATGGGTTGAGCGAGGCTGGGCCCAAGCTCCACGTGCCTCCATCTGTCTGTCTGTTTAGCTTCACTTGCAGCGCTTCTCACCATCTCACATCAATTGGTTGCTTTGCCCTCTTCGTCCACTTTCCCACCACGCCGATAATAATCAAAAATTCAGACCGTTCGCTTTCGTTTTCTATAAATCTCTATTTAGCTTCCTTCAGGTCTGGCAATCGCGCTATTTACGTAGCTTAACCGGTGGCGAGGACAGGTTACCCTCTTGCACTCGTTCGCTCCATGTTTTGGCGAACAACAACAACAGCAACAACTTCTTGCTGCATCCTCGTCTCTGGAGGTTGATAGAGGCGTCTTTTGAGAATACAAGGCGCGGTTCAAGCTGGAAACATTGCATGGCCTGCTCCAAATATTGGTATGACTGCGCATCAGGCAACCAAAGCCGCCGCTGCACATCCAACTACCTTCTATCAGTTCCCGATCTCTATGCTAACATACCACCCGCCAAAGAGGGCCACAAACCGGGACCGGAACTGGGCTTGAGTACCCTCTGCATCACCCTCCTCTGGCTCCTCCTCCACCCCCACCTCAAAGCCACCTCTGGTGGCACGGGATAGCATCCCTTGGCATGATGGAGGAAGACACCGCCATGGAGGGCGATGCCCCGGCCGTCAGCGACATGGACATGGAGAGCAGCGTCAACGGCGGGCCCAACGGCTACCCAAATCCCGCCGACATTGCCTCGGGCTTCGGGGACGACCCGGAACCAGACGATGAAGACGACCAGATGGAGCTGCACTTGGCCGACGACGGCGACAACGAGCTGTACCTGTACGACCCGCGTGAATTCCCGGACCACATGCGTCGCCGTGGCCTGCTCCCCACGGGCTGCTGCTACGACGACCGCATGAAGCTGCATGCCAACGCCGACTTTGGCGCCGGCGCCCACCACCCGGAGGACCCTTCGCGGATAGAGGCCATCTTCAAGACCTTCAAGCAGGCCGGCCTTATCTTTACCGGGCCCGATTCGGAGCTGGTCGAGATCGTGACCGCCAGGCCGACGGCGTACATGTGGCGCATCCCCGCGCGCGAGGCGACCAAGGACGAGATCTGCACTGTCCACTACGCCAAGCACTACGACTGGGTTCAGGGCCTGTCGACCAAGCCGACAGCGGAGCTGAGGGCGCTTACGAGGGAGCTGGACAAGGGCCTGACGAGTCTGTACGTGGGTAGCCTGACGTTCGAGGCGTCGCTCGTCTCGGCCGGTGGCGCCATCGAGACGTGCAAGGCTGTCGTATCCGGCCAGGTCAAGAACGGTTTCGCCGTCATCAGACCGCCGGGCCACCACGCCGAGCGGGACACGGCCATGGGGTTCTGCCTGTTCAACAACGTGCCCATCGCCGTCAAGGTGTGCCAGCTCGAGTACCCGGACCTGTGTCAAAAAGTGCTCATCCTGGACTGGGACGTGCACCACGGCAACGGCATACAAAACGTATTCTACGACGACCCCAACGTGCTCTACATCTCGCTGCACGTGTACCGTAACGGCGACTTCTACCCGGGCAAGCCCCTCAACCCCATGGTGGCCGACGGCGGCATCAGCTGCTGCGGCTCCGGACAGGGCCTGGGCCGCAACATCAACATCGGCTGGGACGACCAGGGCATGGGCGACAGCGAGTACATGGCCGCCTTCCAGCGCATCATCATGCCCATCGCGCACGAGTTCAACCCGGACCTGGTCATCATCTCGGCCGGCTTCGACGCCGCGGCCGGCGACCAGCTCGGCGGCTGCTTCGTGTCGCCCGAGTGCTACGCCCACATGACGCACATGCTCATGTCGCTGGCGGGTGGGCGGGTAGCCGTCTGCCTCGAGGGGGGCTACAGCCTCTCGGCAATCTCCAAATCGGCCCTGGCCGTGGCGAGGACGCTGATGGGCGAGCCGCCACCAAAGATGGACCCCAGCGTGGGGCCAAAGATCTGCCGAGAGGCGGCGCTGCTGCTGCACCGCGTCAGGGCCTACCAGGCTCCCTACTGGGAGTGCATGCGGCCCGGGGTGGTCGACGTCGAGGAGGAGCAGCGCTTCGGGTCCGAGCGCGTCCACGACGTGATCCGCCAGGCGCAGCGGTATAGGCTCGGCAAGGACTTTGGGATGCTGCCGCTCTATATACAGCGGGAGGGCACGTACAAGAGCTTTGAGAACCAGGTGCTCGTCACGCCGAATCTGCACCTGGCCAAGAAGATTGTTGTGTTTATGCACGATGCGTGAGTTTTTTTTTTTTTTTTTTGGCGTCTGCCTGCCTGCCTTTGCCAGAGTGTCTACTTGATCTGGTTTTTTTTTTCTACTGCTGACCACTCGGACCTTGAGCTTCATAGGCCCGAGTTACTTGCTCAACCAGATCCCTTGGACAACCACCTTGATCCACACAACACCTGGATTGTAAGCTTCGATCACCTTCCTACGCGCAGCCATCTATGATAACTGGCAAAATAAGTAGCAAGACAAGGAGACATTAACACAGCGCAGAACGACGGGGTGTATCAGTACATCAAGTGGGCCATCGGTGAAAAGTTTGGCGTCATCGATATCAATGTGCCGCAATACATAACCAGGCCAGAGGTCAGTAGGCATGGCACTGCATGGCCAGGCGGGGAAGACTGATGGGGAGAGGAAAAGATGAAAAAAAAAAAGGAAAACCAAACTTCCAACAGTTTTCGAGGCCACAGTAGCTAACCCCCATCCCAAACCCCCAGGACAGCGAAGCCCACACCCCGGCGTTCGATGAGCGCGAGCTTCAGCGCCAAGTCACCGAGATAACAAACTTCATCTGGGACAACTACCTCCAGCTGTACGACACAGCCGAGGACCTCTTCCTGGTCGGCGTGGGCGCGGCCTACCTGGGCATCAAGACGCTCCTGATAAACCGGGACTGCAAGTCCCGCATCTCGGGCATAGTCGCCTTCGTGACGGGGAGCCTGAGGCCCGTCAAGTCGGACGTGGACCCGGCCCTGTCGACGTGGTACCGCGAGAACTCGCGCATCTACGTCGGGTCCGAGCACGCGTGCTGGCTGGACGAGGACCTGACGCGCAAGGTCAACAAGAGGCGGTTCGGGGCCGTCAGGCGCAGTCGCGTCACGGGTTTGATGCGCATGATGCGCGAGCACGCGGCCGAGGTCGGGTCGTGGATCGCGGGGAGGGTCAAGACGCCTGCTAGCAGCGGCGAGACGAGCGAGGAGGACGCGGAACGTGGAGGGGCGGACTAGTTTCATGGGCAGGCAGGATGGAGAGGAGGACTTTGAAGCGGGTCGAAAGGTCGGAGAGATGAGGTCTTGTGTGGAGGAGGTGGGCGGCGGGTGTTTGGATGCGCCGTCGGGTTTTCGCATTTTTCCAAAGTAAAGAGAAGGCAATATGCTCCTTTGTTCCCTTGCCCGACGTTACAACAACCTAGTCTTCCTTCTTTTACTTTTCATCATCTCCCGTCACGGGAAAGCCAGCAGCAGGTCACGACGACAACATCATCTGGGCCAGATTCTGGAGACTCACAAAGTCAAGTCCATGACACAAAAACCAGCTCGCTCGTAAAGAACATACCGGGGGGGAGGCTCAACATCTTCCATAGTGAACCCGTCGCCGACGCCGCCAACGCTAAACATACCTATTATAGGTTCATCATATCAAGTACACAATGCTCAAAAGCTAAACAAACGCCCAAGATAAGAAAAAAAAAGGGAGGGAACAAAAAGGATAAAAAACTTATTCCCAGGAGTCGTATTTCAAATGTCAGGCATGCTCCCACCCCCTCGACCCATTCGCTCGCTTAACGTATTTTTTTTTCCCGCCGCCGCGAAAGAAAAAAAGCCACCCGACCCCTCGCCTAGACGGCAGGCGGTGCCGGCATCGCAGCCGCCGACGGCCCCGCCGCGGGCATGGACCCGTGGTGTCCGATGTGCAGCATCTTCTTGAAGCTCTGCCTGATGCCTTTCCTCTCGTCGTCCGCCGCAGCTGCAGTGGGGCTGCCGCCGCCGCCTCCTTCGCCCCCGTCGATTCCGGCGGTGCTGTTCCGCCGCCCCATCAGGCCTGCAAGGCTCAACCGCCTCCCGTGTCCACCGCCGCCACCTGTGCCTCCCCCTCCACCGACACCGCTGTGGCCGGCACCCCCACCACCACCACCACCACCGCCGCCGCCGCTGCCTTCCCTCCGCAGCTGTTCCCGCCGCCTCTGCTCCCTCTCCTTATCGGCCCTGCGCCTCGCTCTAGCGGCGGCAGCGGCCGTTGCCGCGGCGCCGACGCCGCCCATGTACGGCGTGTCGGAGCCCAGCATGGCCGGTATGGGACCCGTCGGCCGGGGCGGCCATTCGCCGTCACGCTTCCACGCCGCCACGCACGACCGTACCATGTCGGCCAGGTTGATGGGGCAGCTGGGCTGCGCGGCCGACGCGACGACCTTGTCGTAGATGGACAAGTACAGTGCCGGCGTGATGCTGGCGCGCATCGGGTTGTTGGGCGGCAAGAGCGGCGGCGGGACTGGCAGGATGGTCTCGACCGGGTAGGTCGACGGGTCCGGGCTCGGCTGCGCCGCCACCGCCGCCCCGACGGTGCGGTTGGATGCCGTCGGCGTAAGGGGCCCGGCGGCGGGGTTGTGCTGGGAGTCGCCGTCTGATATGGGCGGGGTGAGGATCTCGATGCCGGCCGTGGTGTTGGACGTCGCCGGCGGCGGCGGCGGGGACCCGACGACCACGGCGTCGCCCTCGCCGTGGCTCTGGTTCGACCTGAAGCGGAACAGCTTGTCCCTGCGCCGGGGACTGGTCGGGCTCTCGGGGCTGACGGGGGGCGGCGGCCTGGGCTTGAGCCGGACCGTGCGGGCGCCCGTCCAGGCGTCCCTGCGGGCGTTGAAGCACGCCAGGCCTTCGTTCCAGACGACCTCGTCGCGCTCGGCGCGGCGGCGCCTCTCGCGCCCGGCCTGCGACGTGGCCTGCACGGCGGGCCCGACCGAGTCCGGGGTGTCGAAGCGGAAGGGCGACGGGGAGACGGTGGGCCCGGCCGCCGTGGGCATGGTGCCGTCGTCGTCCGACAGGTCCGACGTCCACTCGGCCCGGGGTCGGTACTGCGAGGGATCGTCCGACATGACGCTGTAGACAGACTGGGTGTCCGAGTCGGCCTCGGCGCCCGAGTCGATCGGCTGGTCTGCCCTCGCCGCGACTGCATCGCCGACGGGTGGGGATAGGGTGGCCACGTCGCCGTCGTTGGTTTCCTCGAATGGGTGTTGAGGCTGCACCTTTGCCGCAGCAGCATCATCAACGTCACCGTCTTGGACATGGCCGGCCTTATCCGCTTGTGGCGCCACGACGGCAGCCGCCGAGCTGCTGCTGCCAAGCACGGCTGTCCCCTCCACCACTACCAGCGAATCGGGTGGTGCGGCAACAGAAGCGTCGGCTTCATGCACTACAGGCACAGCGGCGACCGCTACAGCAGCGGATGATGGCGGCGGCCACTCAAACACCCAGTCGTTCCGAACCCTGGCCTTGAGGTACCTCCGGACGGCCTCCTTCTGACGCGTGCGGTCCCTACTGACCAACTCAGCCTCCATGTCGTAGCCGTCATCGTTATCCGCCGCCGCCGCCCTGCTGCTGCTGCTGTTGCCGCCGTCGCGGTTCTGCGGGTGCGAGGACGAAGACGGCGAGTGCGGCAGGTGGCGCAGCCTGGACTTGACGGACCTGCGGATCTCGAAGAGGGTGCTGTGGCGGCGGGCTGCTGGCGGCGGTGCGGGCGGCGGGGGGTGGGCCTCCCGGTCCGGCATGGGCGACGCCATGAGCGCGGGTTTGCGGGTGGGGAGGCGGCGCGGCCACGGGGGGATGTGTTTCGTGGAAATGGTTCTGGGGGTCGCTGTGGTGGGTTTAAAGCTTTCCCTCCCGGTGCTGACCGGTTCTAGAGCAGCTCTGCCAGCTATCCGTAGTTGTAGTACTTTTCGTATGTCTGTCGTCTTGTTGCTTCTTCCACTTTTGCCCTGTTCTGTCCCCCAGTCCCGTCCTACCCGGATGGTGGCTACTTGTGTCGATATGTTTTCGAATGCAGAAAGAAAAAGAATGAAAGAAAAGAAAAAAAAACTAGAACGATTAAAGAAAAAAGAGAGAGCTATAAGTACGCACCCACCCGGCAAAGCAGTTGTTGTTGCTTAGACACGAAACAGCGGGACAACGAGAAAAACTATAGCCTCAGTCAATCGGGGATTGCAAGCATGGATATCAATCAGCAGCACGACCGAAGGGGTAGCAGAAACCCAAATAAGAAGGATAATGAAAAAAAAAAAGACTTTGAGGTTTTTGTTTTTGTTGTTTTGTTTTGTTTGGTTTGGTTTTTTTCCGCGGTTCGGCAGTCAGTCTCGAACGTTTGCGGGGCAAGAGACAAGCCGCAGCCAGCAGCAAAAGAGGAGAGAGAGAGAAAGGAATCAGGGGCCCTGAACAGCCGCTTTTCTCCACTGTAGAGAGCCTAGAACCCACCAAAAATGGCAGTGGAGCTCTGGAAGCAGCTCCAGCCCCAGCTCCAGCTCCCAGCGGCCACAGCTAGTGCCAAGTGAACCGGGAGCTGGGAAAGGTGGGGGAGGGGCGTTGCCTTGGGGGTGTGTTTTCCTACTGGGTACATAGTACTATATTTATATTGTATATACAAAGACAGAGGTACTTATATAAAACAAGCCTGAAGACAAGACAAGACAGGTTGAGACAAGGGAGGGGGGGATAAACAAGAAACAAATCGTCCCTTGTTTGTGAGATTGTGCCCTCAGAGGCCTAACAGGTAGCTTAAGCGGCTGTATCCAACGTTTGCTTGTCTCCATCCAGCCTTTCGCAGGTGCTAGAAATACAAAATGCTGCAACCCGACCCCCCAGATCACACCATCATCCCCTCTCCTTCTCCAGCCATACTGTCACATCATCGTCATCAACAAGCATACACTGCATGTTGACTAGCCGACTAGGTAGATAGTTCGTCCCAAACAGCCCCGGCAAAACATCCATGATCAAAGGCGGAGGAACCACATCCCACCATATAGACAAGACTTGCTGCTTGCTGCCTTCCGGCACGCATAACTCCACGCATGCCCATGCTCTAAACATATATACAAGGAACGGTGGCCCAACTTTTTTTTTCCCAAATCCGAACCCAAATCACCTCAGCGCCGCCGCAAACGCCGCAGTCGTCGTTGTCGCAACAGCCGCCGGCGCCACAGCCCTCTTTGTCTCATCCTCCTTTGTCTCTTCTTTGACCTCCACAGGCGGTGGCGGCGGCCTCAGCTTCATCTCCTTTTTGCCGTTGGACCGGTAGTGGAGGACCACGTCCGCCCCGCCCCGCCACACCCGCGCCCGGAGCGTCGCCAGGCTCATTGTTATGGGCAGTAGCTGTCATATCCTGTGTTAGCTTTGGAGAAACATGGGGATTTATGGTGAAAAAGAAGAAAAGAAAAAAAAAATAGAAAGGGAAAGCCACAAACTCACCTGGTCGCTACACCACAGCTCCAAATACTCCTCTGGTTTCATCCGCGCCTTCTTTTCCTCCTCGCTGTCGCCCTCCTCCTCCTCCTCCTCCAACCGCTCCGCCACGTAAGCCAAGATCTTCCGCACCCTCAACATCCGGTTTGCGTTCAGACGGTTGTTTCCGTCCTGCGCCGCAATATGCGGCAGCTCGCCCTTGTAAGGGTTCAGTATAAAAGATACCTTGTGCGGCTCCTTGGCAGGAAGCGTGTTGCACAGCAGCACGTCCCCGAGCCACATGGGTGCCACCTGCTCGATCGCGTCCGCGTCCGCCCCGACCCCACCCACCGTACCGCGGTATAGCTCCGCGCTGCCCCCCGACTTCTCCTCCTGGATGATGATCTTGGTGTCGGACGGCAGCTTGAGCACCGGCGTCTCCGACGGCAGCGACGGCGCCACCTTGCTCTCCAGTAGCTTATCCGGCACCTCGGCCAGCTGCCTTTCGTAGTCGTTGCGCATCCTTTGCACTACCCCGAGGAAACTGTCGTCCACCTCCTTCTCGTGCTTGGACGATGTTTCAGATCCCGTCGTCTCGTCCGCCTTGGACTTTTCCTCCTCGGTTGGCTGCTTGACCACCGGCTTCTCAGCCGCCGTCGTCGACCCCGAGCGGCTGATCTTGGGGATCTTGAAGTTCCACTTCTTCAGCCCCAGCGCCGGCGATTTGCCGTTCTCTTTGCCATTCTCTGTCCCAGGCGTCTTGGGCTCTGCGACTGCGGGAGTCTGCGGGGTTTCGGCGGCGGCGGCGACGGCGGCGGGTGGAGCAGCTGCCGGAGTCCCTATCGGTCTGTTCCCCGAGTCGATCGCCGAGATGGCGTTGGAAAAGTAGTCCTCCTTCTCTACAGACGTTCGACTGGTCTGGGATGATCTTTTATCTGCCGGCGTTGACGGGTCCAATGACGAGCGTCCTGGTCCGGGCGTCGCGAGAGCTATTCCCAGCCCCGGGGTCGCCGGTGCCTGCGCATTATTGGCCCGCGGTGTGGCGCCGTCTGCTGATCCGTCTACGGCGGGTTCTGGAATGGAGATAGAGGTGGGCGGGTTCGCTTTCGCGGCCGCTATCCTCTTTTCCACCGCCTCGTTGAGCGTTGCCCTGTGGGCCTCGTCTCGACGGATCTCTTCGTCGATCAGGTTTGCAAACAGATACCTCAGAATCCACTTGCCCAGGTTTACTGGTGACTTGGTTAGCATTTCTTCTCCATTTATTTTCTACAACAGAGTGACCGTGAACTGAGCTTACTCCTTTGATCCTCCCTGAATTCCAGCGGCCCTTCAGTAACGAGCTCGTCGGCATACATCTCGGCGTCAAAGCAGTTGTGCGGCTCGAGCACCACAGTCAGGTTGCCGGAGCTTGTGTCTATGGAGCACCATGGGGCTGTAGCGTCAATGGTGTTGACCTCTGGCTCGACATCCTCCAGGTGTTTCTTGCCGAATCTTTGCATGATTCGACACTGTCCGGTGGAACCAGTTAGCTCGTGCCCCCCAAGTCATTCACAACATCAGATACGCACATTTATCAGATCCCACAACAGCACCTCGCCGGCCGTGTCCAACGTCAGCACCCTCCGGCGATCGTTCAGCAGACGGTGCTTAACCAGTCCAAACTGACCCTCGATCGTTTCCGAAGGCAGGCGCTGCATCGGTTCAGCGGCCATGACCGCATGGTCTAATATGATATCAGACTCCTTCCGGGCAAGGCCGGGTTCCGGCAGCTCGGTGCCTTCAGAGGCGTTGAACGGCGCCGTAAATAGCAAGGCGGTGTTGGATATCCTCAGGATAGACTTTGCCGGTATCTCCTTGCCGTGTGTTGTCGGGGCGGCAACGCTTAAAGCCGATACCGAGTCCTCCCTCTGCCTGTTGCCAGAGACTTGGGTCAAGACCGACCCCCGGTGCTGCCTGAGAGCCTCGGGCAGCGCATCCGGGCCCGTATCAACGTCCAGCCACCGGTTGATGGACGACGTCGCCGTCGCCGTCCAGATGTGGCCCCCGCACGCCACGACCTTGCTCACGCCGTCGTTCTCCTGTGCGACCGCGACCGAAAGACCATCGTCCAGTTCACCATGCGTGCCCCTGACATCCGTCTTGACCACCATGCCAGAGCGGTCGCCGCTGTAAAAGACCTCGAGGCCCGGGTCGTCCGAGTACAGCGACCAGACGCTGTCGTTGTGCATCGTCAGCGTGTGCATGCAGCGGCCCGCCGTGACGCTCCACACCTTGACCGTCTGGTCCGAGCTGGCCGTCATGACCGTGTCGCCGGCATCGTTGACTAGGATCGCGCGCACGTTGTCCGTGTGTCCGACGAACTTGGTGATGCGCTGGCCGGACCGGGGGTCCCACAGACGCAGGGTCGACTCGGGCCCACCGCTGGCGAGAATGTTGTGGTTGACGCTGAGCGCGTACACGGATCCCTTCTCGGTAATCTCTTCGCCGCTGACGTCGATTTCGAGCGTCTTGCCGCCGCCGTTCAGGTCCCAGAGGTATATCTTCCTGTCCAGCCCGCCCGAGGCGACCCAGCTGGAGGGCTGTGTAGGCGTGGCAACGCACTTGACGTAGTCGGCATGCTGGCCGATGGTGACGGGTTCGGCGGGGCTATCGGCGTGGGGGCGCCACACTTTGACGGTCAGGTCGGAGGAGGCGGACACGAGGGCGTTGTTGGCGTCGGCGAGACAGATGTCGTTGATCCAGTGGGTATGGGCCAATACTTGGCTACGAAACTTTGAGGCCTGTTTAGGTTCGGGGGCGGAGGTACCGTTTGGAGCGGCGGAATCGAGAGCCGAGGTCGAGAATGGGACTTTGAGGTTGAGGTTTAGGTCCCACGCGCAGACTATGCCATCGCGGCCACCGGAATAGCTGCCCGACAGGGAAGGGGTGTTAGTAGGGGCAAGCCGGCGATAGGGTCGTGGGTTGGTATAGCAAGCGCACGTGCTATAGAACGCTTGGTATCATGTACGCAACCTACAGGATGGATCTGTCTTGATCAACCGCCAGGCCATTGACGCCGAGTTTGTGGCCCCCAGATTGAGTGCCGGCTACTTCAAGGACTGAGACGGCAAGTCGAGGTTAGTATGTGGTTGTGCAAGGTAGCAGCGAGATTGATAGGCGTATGTTAGTGGCAGGCGGAGGCGTCTAGCAAGGGATATAGGTAGGCAGGCGGGTAGGAGTGCGCCGGCGCGTGATGTGCAGCCAAAACGGCCTCCCTAAAGCCTTGTTTGCGTTTGCTCCCTTGAGCTTTTGTCAACACCGCCTACGGTGGTTAACCATAGGCCTCCCAATACATTTGATGCGTTCATTCATTGGTGTTATCTCATGCCAATGTAGCTGCTCGGTAGGGATGATTCGGCACGCCACACGAAGAGAAAAAAAAATCGTCTTAAAAGACATTCACGTGCGGGGAGAAAGATGATTGCTCAGAAACGACTTGAAGCCAAGGCAAAGCTGAAGACCAGAAAAGACACCCAAGAACAAAGAAGAAGAGGGACAAGAAAAAAGAAGGCGAGTAGAGAGTGCTGGAGCAACGAACCATAAGCTATCCTTTGACGCGCCTTCTTGGCCATGGCGACAAGACAGGGACCGGATGGGACGACGCGCGAGGCATGCGCTGCTTTGTGTTGTTGGTGTGGGCTTTGGTCGTTCTAGAACCAGGGTTTTTTTTGGAACGTATAGATAGAGTATAAGAAAGAGAGAAAAAGGACGAATAGTAAGTAGCACGAGAGCAAAGGCGACGGCGGCGGCGACCAGCAAGGAGATGCCGGGCTAAAGAGGCAAAAGCAATAGCAGCAGCAACAACGAAAAAGGGACAGTGTCCGCCTTGGAGAGGCTATGACGGAAGAACGGGCTGAGCATTGGCAAATGGAAGTATGGGGAGATGGATGGATGGATGGGATCCGCCGGACAGTTCAGTTAGGTATCGTTGTTGTTAGTGTTGTTGATGTTATCCATGTTTATGTTTGTTGTTGTTCTTGGTGGTGGTAGTGGTGGTGGTGGTGGGACGGTACCGAGTAGGTTGTTTTGTTTCTGGGGCTTACCCCGACTTTGCCGCACTCACTCTTGTCCAGCTTCCCTTTCTATTTTTTTTTTTATTTTTTATTTCAGCTCTCATCTTGCGTTCTCTGTATCATTCACGACAGCTGGAGACCGACGATCAGACATCAGACGTACATTTGACACCTCAAAACAGCCCGGGCATCGACGGCCCTCCTCCCAGATGGGGGACAAAAAAAAGGATCGCTGCACGTCGTTCTGCAACCCTCCCTCCCATCTCATCCATCCCATCTCATCCC
>JASAOQ010000186.1:0-12607 GCA_031306065.1 Pseudopyricularia cyperi | reverse complement strand
CCCAAACCCAGTCCCGGGTGGGCAGAGAGACCCCCAGAACAGAGACCACCATTTAGAAACAAGAGAATCGAGCCTTACACCGAATAGTCGAAGCCGTAGATCTCAAAGAGTTCGTTGGTGCAGGTGGTGCCGAGGTTCATCGTTTCGTCGAGGACGGCGGCCCCGAGGAAGCACGTCCGGCTGAAGCCGCCTTCTGCGACGGCCGTGGGGACGATGAGCGCGAGGGCGGTGGCCAGTTTGAGCATCTGCGAAAGCATCTTTGCAAAGGCGCCGGCTCTACTTGTCTGTTGGAGGGCGGAAAAGATAGGACGTCTGTATGTGATTTTTGGGTTTCTTTCTCCTTCTGCGGCGTTGGATCAAGAGTTGTGGACCGCGTGAAGCCTAAGATACAAGTTTAGGTGATATGGTATGATTCGGGCGAGATTTGCGTCGAAGCCAGGAATATTGATAGGTAGTAGATTGCGTTCAGTTCAGGTTGAAGGCAAGTTAGCAAATGTCGTCCATCGAGTGTTGTTGTCATTTCATTCAAGTACAGCTTCGACCCCAGACCGTGGACGGCATTCTCCCTGCTTCGTGCCTTCTTGATATAACGACAAGCACGGAGGCGGACCTGCCTACCAGTCTTGACAGATAACAGGCAGCAGACTCACTGTACCACCAGAACCAAAAAATCAAAAAGACTCGGTATCACAAAATCTCCAGCTGCTCGGCTACCTCGGCTTACCGCCACATCACTCAGGCTCAATGATCCTTAACTGGCCAGAGTCATCATATCCAACCCTCCTCTCGTTGACCGCGCACCTCAGCCGATCCGAGAGGACCTCCCGCTCGCCCGTTACGGGGTCCCAGTCCCAGCCCTCGCGCATCCACATCCACCGGAGATAAGCCCGCAGCTCCTTGTCCAGCGGCAGCACGCGCATCCACTCTGGCTGGAACCCGTTGCAGCAGCAGCGGCGGCCGCCGCCGCCTACGCCTACGTCCACACCCTTACCTCTCCGACCGAGCAGCTCGTCCCGGCAAAAGATGCGCCACGAGTCGATGGCGTAGGGACCCTGCGTGATGTGCCCAATCTCCCACGCCGAGCCGAGGCCCCGCCGACCCGCCAACCCCTCGGCGGCGAGCAGCATCCCGCCGACGACCTGCCCCGCCTCGGCCGGCTCGGGCCCGTCGAACCTCTCCCCGGCCTTGACGTCGCACCCGTCCCCCGGCCTAGGGTAGTTCCGAACCCCGTACCGCACCCCGGCACGCGGCGGATCGGCGACCCAAGTCCTGGCGTACCGCAGCAGGGCCTCGGTCCTGACGACGCCGAGGCCCAGGTGGCGGATCATATCTAGCACGTGGTCCCCGTCGGCGGCGGCTAGGGCCTCGGGAGTCGGGTAGGCGGCCGCCAGGGCGCGGAAGGTAGGGATGGCGGCGCGTCCGGCCGTCTTGACGAGGAGCCGGACCGCGACCAGGAGCTGGAAGGGCGAGGAGGCAAGCTCCTCTTGTATCAGGCCAAAGGTGGGCGCCGTCAGTGGGGGGAAGGGCAGGCTGGATATTGTGACGCCGCGCTTGCGGGGGGACAATTTTTTCAGTGTTGGTGAGTCGTCGAAATAGCGGGATGTTGGGCCGTGGTTTGTTCTGGAAAGGGCTGCTGCTTGCGGTGGAGCTATTGGCGGTGGTAGAGTTGTTGATATGTGTGGTGGTGAGTTTGGCGCTTGTGGAAGTGTAGAGACTTCTTTCAGGTCTCCCAGCTGTTGGCTTGGTTGGTATGACTCTTTGTTAATGGCTTTCCAAGAGAGCCTGCCAGGTTTGGGCTTTTCACCCAAATCAGGGTCTTCCACAAGCTTTGCGGAATCATCCACCCAGAAAGGCGACTTGGTAGGCCTCTTCTTCCTCGACCTCCTCTTCGAAGTTCCTAGGGTTGTTGGACAGACCAACCCACTCGAAAGGGCCCGAGTCGGAGGTGCTTCACCACCACCACCACCACCACCCATAAGCCTATCTAGGCAACCAAACAGAGCCTCGGTCGGCACGCTGAAAACATCCTCCTTCCAGCTGGTAGCCTCCCGCATCCGCCGCACGTGCAAGGTCGCGCACTGCAGCATCATGTCCCAATCCTCGGCCGCCGCCATGAGACCGATGCCGTATAGCTCGTCGACGGCATCCGGGGTGGCAAGTCCGGATGCAACGAGGTCCACGAGGTAGTCCAGCGTCTCGTCGTCTGCCACGTCGAAGCCATGAAGCAGATTCGCTGCTGCCTGGCGCGTGAAGTGAGCAGGACATGAGGCCGTGGTCGTGGTCCCCGGACGATGCTTTTGCTTCCTGGGCCCACGCTGCTTCCTTTTGGGGGCCATTGTTTGTTTGCCCCCGGCTGGCAACAGAACCCTATCAGCCTTCTCCCAGATGTGGAATGACGAATTGGGAATCGGCTGTTTGAGTTTGTTCTTGGGGGCTGGTGGTATGTGAAAAAATCAGTGAGAATTTTGTAAAGAAATAGAACAAGATGTAGCCGGCGAGTGATGATGCATGAATGAATGAGTGATCCCAGCGCGGGGTGGCTGATGATGGCTAGGACGGCCCCGATCTTGGCCAGCACCCGCTAGATGTGAAATGTAGATAAACGATGACAGTAGTCAGAGGAACAAAACACACCGACAGAATTATGTTTGAGGGCCAAGACTAATGCTTCCCTGACTGATATGGGGTGAATAGCTACGCGAGGCTAATATACGTGCTGGCCGGCAACCAACAGAAGCCACAAGCAAAGCCAACCAAACCCAACAATCTCCAGACTGCATCTATCTTCAGGTATCGCCTTTGACATCCATATCGTTCACCAATAGTCTACTAGTATATTGCAGAAATCCATAGAAGCAACGCAAGGGAACTTGATACACTCTACACCACCCTGAGGGCACACATCCGACACCTCCCGCCAAAATCCGGCAGATGTTGAAACGCGAGCCCCTATAACATACAAGAGACTAATGGAAACAGCGGCGTAGGCCGAACCTCGGATTTTTGGGTCAAGGCAGAAATTTGGCCGCCTCGCTGGATTCCTGGAAATTTTGAAGAATCCCCTATTTTCCTCTCCTCTTTCTCTAAGACCCCAAGTCCCAACTCCCCGATTTCGCTCAGCTCTAAAAAGTTTTCTTTCCACCCCTTCCCGTATTATAGTCTTACAACCGTTGGGACTTTGGGCTGATCTTGGGCGGGTCGTACGCAATCTTCCTCGACTTAATGGCGGCCCACTTGTAGCGCTTGACCCAGATGCTCATGGCAGTGAGGACGCTGGTGGCGACCAGGACCTTGAATCCCATGCGCTTGCGGTCGTCCATCTCGGGCTCGGCGGCCCAGTTGAGGAACTCGACGACGTCCTTGGCCATCTGCGAGGTGGTGGCAGGGGTCTCATCCTCGTACTCAACCAGGTCGTCGTACAGCACGCGCGCCATGGCGATGCCGGTGCCTGGGAAGTAGGGGTTGAAGTTGAGGCCTTCGCCGACCGTGGCGCCCGCGGGGGGCTCCTCAGGGTAGCCAGTCAGCAGAGAGAAGATGTAGTCACAGCCGCCGTGGCGGGCCTTGACGATGAGCGACAAATCCGGGGGCAGGGCGCCGTTGTTGGCGAAACGGGCGGCTTCATCGTTGGGATACGGGGAGGGGAGATAGTCGGAAAGCTTTCCGGGGCGCTTTTCAATCTCTCCCTGGTCGTTGGGCTCGGTGTCGTACTCGTTCTCCTCGGCAAGTGCCTTGGCCTCGTCGACGGTCAAGATGCTACCGACCAGCGTGCGGTAGGGAACTCTGCTAAGGGAGTGGCAGGACGCGCAAACCTCCCGGTAGACCTGAAAACCACGGCGCAGTCTGTGTGGTCCGGGTCCGGTTAGGGAAAGGCTGAAACATATCTCGACTTGTGCCGATTTTGCAGCTGGAAACATCGGGGGCGGCTTACGCTTGGTGGTCAAAGGTTTTGAACCATTGCTCGTGAACCCAGGGGTACTTTGTTGGGTGAAGACTGCATGTGCGGTTAGCATTGCGGTGTTTGGATTTGTACCAGTTGACGCGCTATGGAGCGTGGCAAATGTTGCCGCAAAAGAACCGCTCGAAAGTGGCCTCTTAATGCGTTTTGTAGAAAGAATCGTGCTCAGAACACTCACCCTTCCTCGGCAGGCGAGCCTGCGTTCGCCGTAGGGCCGTACAAGTGGTAGTACCATGCGATTGAGCCAATGGCGACAGCTGTCGAAGCCGCGGCGGCAATGTTGAGCTTCACGGGGGACGCCTCGGCTGCTGAGCTTGATGAGATGGAACGCTGTGATGGGGGAGAGGATATGTCAGCGGTATTGCTCGAATTGTAGAACAGCTCGCCGATGGTCTCGCGAGAGATGCCTGGAACCAAAAAGTCGTTTGTCTAGGCATGCTTTGACGTGTCGAAGGAGTCCGGGGCGGGCAGTGTAGGAGGACAGCGGTAGTGACTACCTTCAATGTGTTGACAGTGCCATTTCTCGAAAAGGCTCGCGTCGAGGTCGAGCGCAGACACCTCGCCGCAAACATCTTGGGAGCAAAGTGAGACTGCTGCTCAGCTTCGGAAAGGAGAGGGATAGAAGGGGGGTGGTTGGAGGAGGCAATTGGTCGCCGATGCCGAATTGGAAGTCAAAAGTCTCGAGATGGCTTCATAGTACGGGCGTGAAGGAGCGGAAAAACCAGGCAACGCTCAGAAATGACCTTGCGCTCATTGGCTGGATGTGGTCCGAGCTTGCTGGAGCGTGGTTTGCCGAAGATTTGGATACAGTGTGCATTGAGCCGGGTTGTTTTCGCCGAATCCAGGGTCATGTGACCTCGCATGTGACTTAGCAGGTGATGTCCTAGATGACATAATATCAGGTTTGCTGTCTCGGAGTTATTTCCTACCTTGTACTCTCATCGTCAACGACGACTCGCAGCCAGCAGCCAGCAGCCAGCAACGCAGCCTTTCGATTCATGGCTGGGCTGTTGGCGTAATGCAGTTGATAATTCCCGTAGTATTCCTGCAGTCTCGAGATAATTATGGTCTGCTTACGAGGTGTGACCGCGCTAGACTGATATATCGTTGTACATATACGCTGGCGTGTTGTTCGGTATGAATCGTTGCGACAGTTTCGCTCCATGACAGGGACACTTACTTGGTGATGTCCTCAGGGACTGTCAGCCAACATCTCTTTTCGCACAAGACCTCGGGCCCACAGCTGTTGTCTGAGATTAATAAAAAAAAGTAACAGTAGAGTGCAGCGAGAGCTATTACTAACATACAACTACGAGGCAGCAGAAATCGTCCAAAGCCTCCAAGGCGGCACGGGCGCATACATGGAAGTTCCCGTTGGCTTTTCGGCCTGAGGCACAAAACGTGTCTTTTCTGATACACAACAAAACACCAAATCTTTCCACACAGTCCGGTCCGAACGCAGCCCGCCCGCTCGGTAAAGCACAGCACGGCCGGCTACGATTTTCCTGACATTTTTGTTTTATTTTTGCCGCTGCATGTTGGCTGGCGGCGACATGTGCGTGTCTATTGGACGCTTCGGGGATCGGACGAACGGATAACTAGGTAAAGTAAAGAGCCTCGTCAAACAACAAGGGACAGATGGATGGGCTTATCCACTGCAGACTTGACCGACTTTGGCACTCGCTGCTGTAACACATGTGCGCGGCGGATTCGGGAGGGAAATGAATGTCCTTGGGTAACCAACATTGGCATGTTTGAGCTCAATGCATCCCCTTTTTCCCCGATATCATTCTCGCGCACCCGGATGGCCAGCCTCCTTTTCATAGGTCCCACAGTTAGACTAATAACACGGGCGGTCAGTCAGGTCGGTTATCAGTCGGACGGGCTTGGACTCCTCATCAGTCGCAGAACCGGGATCGTATCATGAACGGCTCGCAGCGATCCCCAGGGACAAAGGGGGACCGCTTGCTTCTTCATCTTCCTCATCTTAGAGCAGAGACATTCGGATGTACCTTACCCTACCTTACACGACCGCGCATGGACAGGGGGCCGCAATGCTTCCGCAGTAAAAAGACAGACCTAGTCTAGACCCGAACCGGTTAACGTGTGTAAATCTCGAGTATTTGTTGAACTGCCGTCGTGTCTGTCCGCCTTGTCTATCCATCCATTTTTTGTGTTCATATTGCATTGCATTGTCCGTTATGAGAGTGTGAGCGAGCAAGTGAATGGATCTATGTTTGTTTGTCTTACATTGATTGTCTCTTTTGGCGGCTTTTGAACAATTGATATTACCTAGCTAGTCTAGTCTAGTCTAGGGACCTAGGTAGGTAGGTAGGTAGGTAGCCAGCCGGACCAGTCCAGGCCAGTGCTTTCTGACGCGCTCGTCACTACGCACACCAGACGCCATACATAATTTCTTCTACTCGCCACTTGACATTATACCCTCTCTACCTTTTTGCTTCCACTTTTCAAGGGCCGGCGCATTCTTTTTCTTTTTGATCAGGCTTTACTTTGTATTTGTTCTTACCCTAGGCACCGAGCTTCGTCGTTCATTTCCCATCTTCACCCGGGCTTGATAAAGCCGCCGCTGGGCCGCTCATCACCACACTCGCCGGGCACATCATCGGAAAACAAATCACCCTCCAGCCCTCAGTCTTCAATGATCTTGACATACTCGCGGTAGTCCGTCTCACAGCCATGGCAACCACCGACCAGTTCGGGGCTCCGACGGCAGTAGCCGGCCTCGCCCTGATCACCGCACTGAGCACCCCCGCCATCAAACATGCCACAACCCGCCGCAGAACGCCGTCCTTGCCTGAAGCGCAGGGTGAGGCATATCTCTACGAGGATCGCGATGGCAAGGCTACCGAACAGTCAATGGCCGATTTTTCTGACACCTGGCCTAGAGTCATTGCGTGGGCGAGCGTCCTGACGGGGCTGGGAATGTCCATCACCGCTGCTGTTCTGGGTGCCGGCCGGTCCGGCTCTTCCGGACCCGAGCTGGAAATGTTCCTGGCCGTCGTTGATGCCGTTGCCTGGGTATGTCATGCTCCCTGAAGCGCTGATAGAGAGCGCCTGTGGCTCTTGTGGCCGATCGGCACGCTAATTGGGTACCATAGACGATGCTGTGCCTGCAATGCGCCAGCCTGCCATTGAGGCACCAGTACCAGACGAGATATAAGCTGAGCTTGTACGCCCTCGTGACCTCGACAGCGCAACTCGCCTCACTGATCGTGCGCTTTGGAGGCCCTTTACTGCAATTCATCCGGGAGGCCCGCGATGCATCGCCGTCAGGTGCCACCGTCACCGTCGCCATCGCGTGGTTCGTTCAGATGTCGGCAGCCGTCACTGCAGTACTCGCCTTTGCTTCGGTCCCCCAACGCCCTGATGTTTTTCACCACGGACACCTCGTCGACCAGCAAAACACTGCTTCCTTGATTCGCAGGATCGGTTACGCCTGGAACAAGGTCGTATTCGTCGTCGCCAAGGAAAGGCAGCTCACCAAGGCCGACCTCCCCGACCTGGACTTCACTAGAAGATCCGTCAATGTCAACGCAGCCTTTCTGGCTCGTCAGTTCACCGGAAGGCTATGGCGCCAGCTGATCGTGGCGCACTGGGCGAGGCTGGCTCAGCAGTGGGCTTTGTCATTCACCATTAGTGCGCTGGCTCTGTTCCCGCAGTATGTCCTGTACAACTTTCTCGAAATCCTCGAAAAGCCCCCTCGGGAAGGGGAAAAATTCGACCCAGCACTTATCGGCTGGGTTTTCAGCCTCTTTGCCAGTCTTCTGTTGCAGGTCTGGGTGAACAACACAATGCGATGGCTTACATATACGCGTCTGGAGCAACCGGTCCTTCAGCTCCTGCAGTCCCTGGTCTTTCAAAAGGCAATGCGTCTGAAGGAGACGGCTTCTCCGCCGACCAAGTCCGAGAGCGATGCCAAAGACAAAGATCACAGCAAAGACAAGTCAGCTGGGCCAGATGCGCGGCAGTCGATTGTGAACCACATGAAGCTCGACAGGTAAATGTCTCTTTCGCTCATTAGCTTGCCAAGGTGCCTGATGCTAATCCTGTTATAGCAACCGTACAACCATGTTTAGCAACTACAACTATCAATTTCCGGTGGCAGGTCAGTGGTTAATAAAAGATGCATTTGTTTGCAGTTTCAAGACGTGACGCACTAACCACTTCGGTACGACAGTCATCAAGCTCTTGCTCTCGGGAACGTTCCTCGTGCAGCTTATGGGGTTCAAGAGCGTGGCAGCCGGCATGTGCTCTTCAATTGTTGTGCTTCCGATTAGTCACCTACTGTCCAAGAGATATGCCAAGATCCAGTTTGGTCTGATGAAGTATCGTGACGCTAAAGCAAACCTCTTGACCGAGGCTCTCCAAGGCATGCGACAAATCAGATTCTCGGCACTTGAAAAGCACTGGGAGGAGAAGATATTGAAGAGCCGCAGCGAAGAGCTGGCCCAATATTGGACAGTAATGTGTTGGGCAGGACTAACCATGTGTGTGATAAACACGGGTCCTTTGCTGCTATCCTCCGTGACTCTGTCAGTCTACGCCCTTACCACGGTCAACGGCATCAAGGCATCGGTGGTCTTTGCCAGCCTTGGCCTGTTTGACCAGCTCGACGAGGCCATTGCATACCTGCCCTTGCTTCAAGTGTACCTCATGGAGGCCTGGACCAGCTGTGTGAGACTTGAAAAGTACTTTTCTCAGCCAGAGAGGCAGCGCATCTCGACAGTCGGGGACCACATCTCGTTTGAAAACGCCACTGTTGCCTGGCCCAAGTTTGAGGAGGTCGAGGGAGACAGCAGCGAGCCGCTTGACGAGCGGTCGCTTCTAAGAAACGTCACCCTGGATTTCCCCAACGGTGGACTGAGTATCATTTCCGGCAAGACAGGATCCGGGAAGAGTCTGCTGCTGGCTGCTATCCTGGGCGAAGTCACCCTTGTGTCTGGGACGATCCATACCCCGCCGGTCGAGGAGCTGACGGAGAGGCTTAAAAAGATGAGCGACGAGGACTGGATCATTCCTAACCAGACCGCATTTGTCCCGCAGACCCCCTGGATCGAGACGGGGAGTGTCAAAGACAACATCCTCTTTGGGCTCCCCCTGAACCGCGGTCGGTATGCTAGGGTAATCGCAGCGTGCGCACTAGAAAAGGATATCGAGTTGCTCGTCGATGGCGACAACACCGAGGTCGGCCCAAAGGGCGTGACTCTCTCGGGTGGCCAGCGCTGGCGCGTAGCACTCGCGCGCGCTCTGTACTCGCGGGCTGGAATCGTCATCCTCGACGATGTTCTTAGCGCTGTTGACGCCCACGTTGGTCGGATAATCGTCGACCAGGCGCTGACAGGCGACCTGGCAAGGGGTCGCACCCGGATCCTCGCAACTCACCACGCAGAGATGTGTCTTCCGCGAGCAAGCTATCTTGTGCGGTTGCATGAAGGGCGTCTCGAACACGCCGAGAAGCTAACACCGGGCGCCGAAGAGTCATCATCTCGTCCTCTCACGAGCTCGGACGAGACGGCGTCGCAGACGGGATCGAGCAGTGACAACACGACGGCAGCCGATGTTGACGACCAGCACAGCGTCTCGGACATCACTTCCCCGGAGGAAAGCGACAGCGAGCAGCAGGACGTCAAGAAGAAGTCGCCCAAGAAGGGCCTCAAGGAGGAGGACCGGGCGAGGGGCAGGGTCAAGTGGAAAGTGTACAAGGACTACTTCCGGGCCGGAAACGCGCTCTTGCTCTGGGTTGCCGCCATTGCCTTGATCATATTGGGGCGCATGATCTCGGTCGGTAGAACCTGGTCTTTGAAGGAGCTATCCGAAAGCGACCCAGCCCCAGGAACTATTCTGGCCATACAAAACGCGCAAAACGCCAGCCACACCGCGTACTCGGCCGGCCAGATATACATGCAGAACCCGACGTCTGGCAGACAAGTGTCTACGAAAGGCCTGCTCGAGGACAGGCCGGTTGCCTTTTGGATCGGCGTCTATATAGTTCTGGAGATTGCAGTTGTCGTCGCCAGTGTCGCCCGGATGCTTGTCTTCACCGCGATAGGCCTGCGCACCGCGCGGGTGCTGTTCCAGCGCATGACGCACAGGATCCTGAGGGCGCCTCTGCGCTGGATCGACAATACACCTTCGGGACGGATCCTGAACAGGTTCACGTCAGACATGTTTTCTGTCGACCGTAGAGTGGCGATGGACCTGGGCCAGTCCTTGTCCAACATCCTACAGGTTCTGACCATCATCGCAGCCAGGTAAGCACGTCTTCTACTACTCTAAAACTATGCCATTTTTGGGAATCCCCCCCTTTTTGTGTCTATCGCCTTTATCTGACTGTGTGATTCTTGCAGTTTGTCCGTCTCCAAGTACGTCAACCTCTTTGGACTGGCGCTTCTCATCCTCTACGTGCAAATCGCCAGCGAATACATCTCGGCGGCCCGCGAGGTCAAACGTCTAAACTCGATCGTCTGGTCGCCGATCTACGACCAGTTCTCCTCGGTACTGAATGGACTGTCAACTATTCGCGGCTTTGGCCGGACGTCGTTCTACATGGACAGGATGTATGAACTGATTGACACTGCGACCAAGACGCAGTGGGCACTCTCGCTGTGTCAGAGGTGGATGGCTTTCAGGATGGGCGTGCTCGGCGTGTTCTTCGTGACGGTCGTCGCCGCCGCCGTGGCCTTTGGTCGCGTCGACGCCGCGCTCGCTGGCTTCAGTCTAACCTTTGCCTTGGGCTACACGTCAGCCCTGACGTCCTTGCTGCAGAACATGGCATCGATCGAGCTCGGTTTCAATGCCACAGAGCGTGTTCTGGAATACTGCGAGCTGGACACGGAGTCGGAAGACGGCCAGGACGCACCCGCTGCCTGGCCCACGCAGGGCCGCATCGAGGTCGACCACCTGACGGTGGCATATGCAGACGACCTGCCGCCCGTTCTGAAAGACCTCACCTTCACCGTCGAGGCCGGGGAGCGCGTGGGCATCATCGGCCGGACGGGCGCCGGCAAGTCGACGCTCGCCTCTGTGCTCTTCCGCCTGCTGGAGCCGCGCGAGGGCTCGGTGCGGATCGACGACATCGACATCGCCATGCTCAAGCTCGACCAGCTGCGCAGCAGGCTGGCCATCATCCCGCAGGACCCGTTCCTGTTCTCGGGCACGCTGAGGTCCAACCTGGACATGGAGGACGAGATGGACGACTACCAGCTCCTGACGGCACTGCAGCGCGTCCACCTCATCAAGCCCGCCGAGCCGGTGCGGCCGTCGTCCTACGCCCCGAGCGCGTCGTCGCCGAGCGCCGGCGACTCGGAGCAAGACACGCTCCTGCAGGGTGGTGGACCCGGAACCGAGACGCCGCGGTCCGAGACGTCGACCAGCAGCGCCTTCAAGGACCTCTCGACGCCCATCTCGACGGGCGGCAGCAACCTGTCGCAGGGCCAGCGGCAGCTCGTCTGCCTCGCGCGGGCGCTCCTGGCCCGGCCGAAGATCGTGGTGCTGGACGAGGCGACGTCGGCCGTGGACCGGGCCACGGACGCGGCCATCCAGGAGTCGCTGCGGGAGGACTTTGTGGTCTCGGGCTGCACCGTCTTTGTCATTGCGCACCGGCTGAGCACCGTTGCGGACTTTGACAAGATATTGGTGCTTAAGGAGGGCAGGGTGGCGCAGATGGGGACGCCCGGGGAGCTGTTGAGGCGCGGGATGGAGGCGGCTGCGGACGGGGAGCACGGCGGGGAGGAGAGGGACGAGACTGCGTTCTGGGACCTGGTTCAGAAGAGCAGCGAGAAGGACAAGCTGATGGAGATGATTTTGGGGGAGGCCAAGTAGATTTGTCGATGGAGGACGGGGGAATATGGAGGTTAAGTATGGTATTATGAGATTGGAATACCCTGTTTTTATTCGCGGGGCCCGAAGTGGCTGTCATCGGGAGGGCGAGCGACGGTCACTATCAAGATAGACATTTTGGCATGTAAAAGTATAGCGTTGCGCAGTATTTTACTGTTTTCATGGAACTCAAAATCGACCGGTTTTGTTCGGCCTGTTAAAAATCATGACCTCTATATAGCCCTAGCCTCACTGTTCTCCATTCATCTTTTGCCTAACATTTGGGAGAAAGTCGGCAGCACATCAAACTTTGGTATTTGGCTATCTGTTTAGGAGTGTGTTGTATATAGGGTATTCCACGGCCTTCATAGGGAACTCTTTTCCCCGAGGGAAGATACTCTCGCGAAGCCATGATGGGCATCCCCGTGGCTGGATTGCTTGCTCACTTGCTGCCCGCAGATATTCGTTCCATATTTCCCATACCCATCCTATCTTCCCATCACAACCTGGACATCGATTATCAAGAGATTTGGTTCTGCTTTTGCGGGACATGGGTCGTGTGCCCGCCCCCTCCCCGTTCGTTACCCATGGGCGTTCCCGAGTGTTACTATGCTGCAGCAAAGCAGTGCGTGCACGTTGTGTCTTGTCCCCCCCCCCCACCTTGCGGCCGCCGGGGTACAGTAACGTCTGTCTTTGGAGCCTGAAGGGTGATATTGTGCATACGACGTATATTCTCGCACAAAAACACTACTCAGTTATCATCCCGGAACCGCTGCCCTGGGAACCCACTCCCCCCGTTGTAAGGATGTGAGG
>JASAOQ010000177.1:0-14776 GCA_031306065.1 Pseudopyricularia cyperi | reverse complement strand
ACTATTTGTATAACCAAAAGAATTCGGCCAAATGGAAAAAAAACCTAGTATTACGACCAAAACCCAGAATACGGCTACGAAAATAGGTGCGGGGCAATTACCATTTGTAAATATTTATACGAATTTATTTGAAAAACAATAACGTTAATAAATTACGTAAAAAAACACGTAACCCGAACACGATATATTTGCTATATGCCAAAAATTACATATTATATATAGCACAAAAAATATGTTAAATATATTTAATATGCTACATATTAAACATAGCAGATATAGCAAAGCTAGGCTGCGAAACAGTTTTACGGATATATAAAAACATTTATTACCATATAAATAGCTTTAGTTTTAGGATTGTTCACCAGCAATCAACTTCGTTAATACTATCGATTATATTATTAGTTTACCTACCAAAACCTTTTGCACTGCTCTATTGCTTTCAACCCACTGTACCCTACCATAGGAAAAGGCCCCCGATACTTGATCGTAACATTGTACCCTGGCCGCAGCACAGTTCGTTCACCTACGTTAGGTGTAAGGAATGACGCCACTGGGTTAGCCAGGCCAACCGAGTGGAAAAGGGAAGAAATAAGAATCGTAGAGGTGCGCATTCTGGCGATAGGAAATAGAAGAAAGAATGTATAAACTGAAAGTTTGTTTGGTAAAGAGTGTATATGTAGAAAGAAGGCTTCTCTAGTAAAAATGACGATATAGAATGGAGACCAAAGATGATAACAGTGGAGGATACTGCGGCTTATTTATATCAATAGTACATTGTATGTACAAGTGTGCTCAAGTCTAAAAAGGTAGTAATAGCAAAGTTGATATACATTAGAATAGACTTCTTCGAGGGGCCCAACAACGCACAGCCCCCAAGTACAATACCGCTGGCTCGTGCAGCGGCCGATTGCATAACTGCTGACTAGTGTAAATCAGGTGTTCTTGCGCATAACTATAGGTAGCTAAATATACCAGTATACGATCGATCGTACGTTTATTTATATTTCAAACGATGGGTTAGAACATCCTATAATCTCTGTGAGCCTATCAAAATAGACCTCTTCATGAAGTATTGTAGGCTATTTCACCGTGATGCGGGTGGAAAATAAATTCAAACCCCGTAGCTGGTTACATCTCGTCTGATCGAGTTCATTAGTTGGAATTAGCTAGCAAACTTGACAAATAACTTCCCTAGTATCTCGTCTTTCGAGATCCCGATATACAGAGGGGTATATAGTGCATAAACTTCGAGTCACTTACTGATTATATACACACACCCAATCTACAATTATCGTTCGTATTAACTCGTTTGCCGGTTGGGCCCCCTGGTCCATCAACCGTGACACAGTTCGTATATAACTTAGCACAACTTTGAGTATGGTACGATCAAGCTAAGCGAACAGTGGAATGTAAGTCAAGTTTGTGTTGCTGCTTTGAAAGTAAGACCAAGACGCACAACTAGTAAGCTGTTATAGTCAGAAAGGTATCATGTCGCTCTACATAGAAGGTAGATTCAGCTTGAACCGAAAAAAATCATCCTGTACTCTTACTGTTTCGACAAAACTTGAGAACTGAATGTCTCTAATCCATATTCGGTAGCCTGTTGTGTATTGCTAACTCTACGGGAGCTCTCAACATGGGTAACAACCGACAAAAACCGTTTGACACTAGGATACAAAATGCAATCCCCAGTCTGTCAGGGAACTGGTGGACCAAGTAATACGGAGCGGCCGATCCCGTCAGTGTCTCATCTTTTTGTTCGGATGAAGCTTGTAAGGAACTCAGCCACAAAATCACAGCACAGCACATTTGATTCAGCATCCCATAGCTTAACACGGCAGATCGGCAGCAAGACTACAAAACTGAAGAAAGATGTACGGCCTTCTCGGGCCTAAGTGGTCCTTTCAAGAGCAGCCTGTGCGGACTCAACTCCCAAGCATCAATAACATCGTTCCACGCCGTTTTTAGCAGTCAGCCTTGTCGACAAAAGTGATTCTCCGCCAGTAAGCTGCCGGCTGTTGCCGCTTTCAGTCAATTGTAGAAACCAAAGGTCGAAGCCGTATCCGATTGCACCAACGCAACGGAATCGCGGAGAGCCTTGAACAACTACTTCATATGGAAGCCGCTCGCATTGCTTTCCCAAACGCGGTTGATACATTCAGATGCTTGCGTCTATGCATCACTGACAATAACGCCAAATGAACCCTGTCAGCGTTGAGCCCTCTGGCTCATCTCATCTTGTTCTAGAAGTTTTCTGTGGTTATCTTTTGCCATATCCTGGTAATGGGTTTGCTGGTCCAAGAGGTTTAGGGGAACCCCTGTGCGTCTCTGTCCCACAGCCTACGCCTTTCCGTTTCAGATATTAATGTCCCTTCAGGCTCGAAGCAATCCAACGAATTGCCGGGCACTGCATAAAAGGACTTGCATTCAACATAAATTCAATGTTGATGTTACTGCCCCTACTGTTAACAACCACGCAAGTAGACCTATGCGGCTGGCGCTGCGGCTGGCGCTAAACATGCGCGCTCGCTTAGAGAGTTGCACTCCGAACCCCCGAAAACCCCGAAAACGCAATGCAGAAACCCAGCACAAAGCAGCTCCTAATGCTCAACCAGTTCCTCGTCCTTTTCATTGTCCAGAAACTCGTCACCGACGCTTCACTTGATAAGCTGTTTCCATCCATGGACCATAGTGTCCGACTAGCCCACAAACCTGTGGTAGAAGTTGTGGCTCAACGTCGAGCAGAAGAGCGTGTCGCTGTCACTATTGAACGTACAGTGCAGGCTTCATGGCCATAAGCCCTGGCAGACGAAGTTTGTACCAGCGCATACGACGAGGCTATAGAGCGTATGCAAAGTCAGGTGCCGGCGCGGGTATAACGCGGTGATCAAGTCTTTGTCTGGGATACCTGTTTCAAACGACAGCTGCAAAAAAGACAAGCTGTAACAAGCTTTGGCAGGCGAGTTTGATAGGCAAGCAGTTGTGCAGAAAAATTTGCCCCGTATCAATGATTTGGACTAGTCAGAATTGAGGAGGAGAGAGGCACCAGTAAAGCCTGACTCCTAAGCTGGGGAGACCGGACATATTGACGCGCTTATAGATACGGCTACGGTTAACTGTCATTCTGGTACTCTTTTTGAACGATATGTGTATGTTTGTGATATCTCTATCAGGTTACATTCCGCCTTTGAAGAGATGCATAGGAATAGCAGGGTGCAAAGACCATCGAGTCAAGTAAACGCCAACATTCGAATGTTGCTTGTACCTTTTTCTGCTTGCTACTTAGCAAACTCTAATTGCCGCCTTTATAATGATTTTCCGATCCGTATCCTAAACAGAGGTCGTTGGGCCTAGAACTGTGGTAAAGCTATTTTAAGCATTCTCGAAACCTATTGTAGCTTAATCAAAAGTCAATCGCGGTATAGTAAAGCACGAAAGGTTTAATATAGTAAGGGTCCTTTTAAGATTTCCTTTCAAAGAAGTTTGTCGCTGGACTTAAGCGGGCACGATGAAGTATGCATAAAAACACATTCAATCTAAAGACGACCTTAGCCAGTGTTGCGATCTGCAGTTGTTGTTGAGTCCGCCAAATCCGGTAAAGCAGTTGAGAGCGCCATGTTCGCTAGTATTCAAAAACAGTTTGCAAATTCCCCAAGGCTTTGTCAAGCGCCAGTGATATTTCATCATGTCATAGTCCTAGGCACGACCAAGCTCTATTTGAAATGGGCGCCTCCAACCACAAAAAAAGCTAAATCTGCCTTTGCAAGCCGTGCCACTGGAATACGTCCTGTCCATCTTTGAATCAAAACAAATTGGTGGTCAGACATGACTGACCGTTCCTGGACCCGTGTTAGAATAATAACAATGCAGATGACTGTGAGAAGGGGAGGATCTGCTTGTGTATCGTCATATGGACGGCCATCACCGTAGGAAGACTGCCGTTCTGGTTAATACCTTGTTACACTCAGCGTCTATGGAACATTTCAGTATATACAGCAAGTAAATGTTATTGCAAAACTTTCAGGAAATGAGTGGTCTGCCGGACAGCAATGTCAGTTCCACATGACATCCTACCATCTTCCTAGTCCACGCCGATATTGTCGACCGGTGATGCTACCTCCACCTCCTCATCACCAACTGGCCCTTCGACAAAACACCCATCCTGTCGGCACCCGCACCGACACCCCAATGCAAGGCCAGTCGGCGACGAAAGCCCAACGGCACCTGCAGCAGCTTCCGCAGCAGCCACGAAGTCGGACAAGCCGGCCTTGCAGCCGCCGAGCTCTCGTCGAAGCGCGCCACGAGCGCCTCGCCCACGTTCGCCAGGCTGCCCTCGAACTCGTCAAAGGACTTGGCGTCCCAACGCGGCGTGTTGTTGTTGCTGCTCGCATCGCCGTTGAGAAATGGCGCCGCGTCGGTGCCCGTGAAGGCCAGGTAGAGCACGTCCGTGGTTGTGTGGCCCTGGTTGCCCGTTATGGTGACCTTTTCGTCACTGTTGGCGATCGTGATGTTGTCGAAGCAGGCGCGGGCGAGACCGATGCCCACCTCGCCGATCATGGGGTGCTGGCCGTCGGGCCCGTTTTCGTCCCCCCAAAGAGCGTAGAACTGGTGGTTTTTTTTTGGTGCTATAGCCGTCAGTTACACGCCGCTCGGGCAGAAAAAAACAGATCGGTTTCATCCTCACCATCCTGTCACCGCACACCACGGCCATCACGCTTAGCGGCTCGACCTTTTTGCCGCCCAGCAGCTTCTTGCTCCCTTTGTCCTGTGGGTCGAACGAGGGCCAGTCGGACTTCCCCTCGTTCGTGTTGCCAAAGACAACGTACGAGTGGACCAGGGGGTTTAGGTCGCTGATGCCGCCCCCGATGCTCTTGACGGTGTCGCTGAAGGACGTCTGGGGCTGGGTGTCGGTGCTGGCGTCGCACTTGCTGACCACGCTTGGGTCCAGGCGCGGGCTCGACAGCTGCCCGTCGCAGTCGACGTCGGCGTCGCTTAGCTTCCCTCCCGAGGACTGCTGGTATATTATGCCGTATTTCTCGAGCAGGTCGCCGCAGTATGCGCCCGCTGTAGGTTTGGTTGTGTGTCAGCCACAGTTCTTGACAATAGATTGATAACTTGAGGGGTGTGCAAAACGAGCGCGCCACGCTGTACATTTTTTTTCCAGCCCGAGTATTTCCTGAAAAGATCCAGGGGCAACTGATCTATCGCCGCAGCAAAACGCAAAACTTACTGTCGGAACTTTCACCATTGAGTCGGAACCCACTCGCCAGCTTCTTTTCACAGTCTCCCCTCGCGATAATCGACTCCTTGAGTTTCCGGATGTTCTCGGGCACGTCGCGGCCGCTCGCGCTCGAAATGAGCACGGTTGCCGCGGCGATGGCGACGGCGCTTGCCCGCATGGTGAGAATGGGTTTCCGGGCACAAAGTAGTTGAGCTCGATGGGAAAGCGAGAGAAACAACGAGAAGCGAATCAGGAATCGGGGGCCGACAAGAGGGATGATGGCGTGGCAACACAAAGAGAAGAGCTTTTTGTGATCCGACAGACAAAAAGTCACGCACACACACGGATTTGCGCAGGTCCCCAGCCGCATTCCAGCTCGGATCAAGCCGCCGCCTTAGCAGGGCCCAGACGCCGGTCTTTCTTGGCAGCTGGAGGGCGCAAAAGCAAACAAGGCGAGACAATGATGGATTTGGTACGCGGTGTGTTCGCACAGGCCCCCGATCAGTATCGCCTAGGCAAAACGCAGATTGGCATAGCAAGGAGGGGATCAAGCGGGCGACATATAAATCCTCCTTTTTGTGTGCCGCCGAGAAGATCCTCCGCGCCTAAATTTGCATGTCGTAAACAGCCCCGACATCACAAACGAAAACATCCAATCTGATAGCCGGCATCTCACGCATCTGCGGGGGTCGTCCCCCGTGTCATCTTGACCTGCACCGCCGCCCAACCAAAAGGACATGAAGCTGAAGCGAGGCGCGTTGCTTCCTTGCTCGTAGCTGAGCATGCGCCCTGGTTTTGCTTCCAGTCACACCAAACCCAGCTCGTCCTCGCTATCATTACCGCGCGCTACTTTTATCCTGCAGACGCCGAAGCTTGTCAGGTCCGGATGCAGCGGCAGCGGGCCAGCACCAGGTCGATTGGCGGCACGCTATCGTTTGAATCTAACAACAAGATATGGAGCTTTGAGAAATTGACAATTCAGGGGTTAGTTGTTACCATCATGTTTCAATTGGGCTCGATATGGGCAAGTGTTCTATACAGCTCATTGGATTCAGACCATGAAAACACCCATCTTGCTCGAATCAAGCTCCTCGCGCAACAGCATATACACCGTGGTCGTTTTATAAAGCATTGTACCGACAAACGACAATGGTGTGCTTCTCATCGTACAACTGGGCCTGCCGCAACATGGAACTGGCGGTCACACTCGTCAACGCCGCCGCCCTGGACCTTCCTTAGAAGCCTCCCGGGTTGCGCATTCTTTGTTTCTCTACGGAGCAACCTTTGCGTCGGCGCACCGTAACTGCTGCTGCTGCTGCTGCTGCTACTGAGATCCAGCCTCAGGCCCCTCAGCACCTGAGAATCACAGATGGCCGGCGATCATGGCTGCGATCAGGGATAGGATGCCACTCCCGGTGATGGCCTTGTCATCGTCCGCGTTGGGACCTCGGCGAAGAAGCTGGAAGGCTGGCTAAAGACCACGCGAGACGTCATGTATGTGTCGTCCGCTGGTCAAAACGTCCCTTGACAGATCCAAGCTCGTCCAAACTCGTCTGGGCGCCCCGTCGTTGAGACGCTCAGTCGGCTGGTACTGATTCGTAAAATCGATATTCCTGCGATATCTACGATGCGGGCAGCTTTCTTTTCCGCGGCTCTGGACCGATAATCCTGTCAACACGCCTCATCAAACCAATCATAGGCTTTTCTCAATGCATGTAGTCAATGTAATGGCAGTGCGATAGAAAAGCTTTTGTTGTATAAAAAGGGCCCTATGTTGAATAGGATGTTCTTAAAATGCCGACACTTGACAAATCCCCTGACTTGAAAAGCCACCCCCAAACTTCATGATCCTTGATCAGGTACATGTCATTCTTTAAGAGCCCGTCGATCCCGAGTTGCACTGGTTCGTGTCTCTAAATTTCAAAATCTGTTATCATCTGCAATATCTAGAGAACAGCCACTGAGGTAGACTTACGAGCAGGGGCGGCTGCTGCCAGAACCTCCGTTCGCTGGCGCGGAGCTACCTCCTGTTCCACCACTGCCCAAGGCCGGGTTGGAAATGCTCGCGGCGGAGACGAGGGCAACAAAGAGAGATGCGAGGATGGGGATGTTGAGCTGCATGTTGGCCGAGGATATAGAAGATGTAGATATGTGTTTCTGGATGAGTTGGTAGCTGAGTTGCTGGATGAGCTGATGGATGGAATATTAGAGCAGTGTAAAAGGTCTTCTAGGAGAGGATTCCTTCAGCTTTTATAGATATTATCTAGTAAAAGGCATACGTAATCTGTTGGCCTTCTAAACATCAAGTGTCTGTATTTGGAGAGATGTATTACAAATTTCTATCGAGAACGTTTTCGCTTAGCGGTGACGTGCAGTCACCCCCGTTGATCGCCAAACAAAGCCCCTTCGAGATAGGACCTTGGCAAAGCTTAACACTTGTCTTTGATTGAACCATGAGATTTTCAAGTTGTTTCTTCTGTAGAGGCTGTAACAAGATTCAGCTTTCACTTGTTAGATGCTGTTTTCGTAAACGACAGTGGTTGCATATTCAAGTAAGCCCCAGACCAAAGCGTCTGTAACGTATGAGGGGCGTGTGACGGGGAAAGTCCCATAAAGCTAACATATTCTTCATCGATGCTACTTCTCAAATCTGCTCAGTAGTGGGTAGCCGGGTTATTCAAAACAGTAGCACCTCTTTTGTCCACATTAAAATACGGCCACGAGGCTCCAATGGCTACTGAGTGCTGTTTTTACCATTCCTCTGTGGAAAACTTTTATAAAAAAGAATCTTGCTGTTACAACAGATATCTTTTTTGCGCTCGAGTGTCTCTTCCTGCACTACGTTGGATCAACAATGATCTCCGTACACATTTGCAATTTGACTTTTTCTATCTGCTAAAAAATGGGGGTCGAGGGATTGAAATTGTCATCTTCTTGACGCTATTCGTAACCCTGGCACCGTATGCTTGTCATTTGATCTTTGACCTGAGCCCCAGTCGTACTTGGATAAATGCCATACAATTCCTAAAATACGTACCTGTACTGCGTCCCGCAGACCCTCGTTCGGTCGGTATCCCACCACTGTGTAGGGGACACTATCTTTATAAGTTTTGCCTACAATACTTATACAATAGCTGTAGGTATTCTCTATATTGCAAGCCCACAAGAGCCAGTAGAGCTTATTTCAAAGCCGACGTCAAAAGCCGACGAACAACTACGTATATATGGATCATATATGACTCGGGACTGGGGCGACGGGACGCAGGGACAGGGGCGTCTGCGCAATCTCTCTTCGTTGGTTGGCAGGTTGACACAGGGGATCGAGGCGTGGTGGTATGTGGTCAAGGGACATCTAACGAGCCTCCATTTTCACGAACAATGAGGGGACTTTTGGGAGGAGGTAGCTTGTCGCATGAGGTAGTGTCCAGCAGCCACCTACTGTTTGAAGCGTTTGGTCCAGGACTCATTGAAGGCTCGTTGGGTTGCAAGGGAGACGCAGGTCTGACTGCCAAAGTGCAAGGATACAGTGACGACGCCGATGATACGGTGTTGCTTTGAAGCTAGAAGCTGGCATGTTTGTATCCTGGGTTTAGGAGCATGTATGTGAAAGGGGTGTTCTCGATACAACGATACAACTTTGACATCCACTTTCCTTCAATTAGAGAGTGGTATCCCGGAAGTTAACACGAGAAGCCGCAACACAAAGGAAACCCAAAGTGGTAAAGGGCCATACAGCTGGGGAACACCAGCTCACGGAAGGATATCATCTGAGAAGCCAAAGCCAAGAACCCTTGGGAGAGTTGTAGTACGACCAAGACTGCGGTATCCAGCGAGGTGCATCGAAGATGCAGGAGACTAACGAAGAAGTAAACGGACGTGTAGTAGCCAGGGCCTATACTTGCATTTCACCCCATTATTGCCCGTGTTTGGCCTCGCCTTTATTTCAACCCGTCGGAGTCCGCTTGGAGCCCGCCCTACATAACCTTCTATCCAGCAGTTGGCCCTGCGGCGGTGTGGGTGTGGACTACTAGGTACTTAGCTTGACAAACTAACTTCCTTCCTTCTCATCACTTATGCAAGACCACTCCCATCATAGGGTCTAGACTAAGAGGTCTCAGTTCAAAGTAGTACTCGCTTACCAACATCTTCGTGAGTTTGCCCATGTACTACGGCTCAACCTCACACCAAGTACCTACGCAACGCTGGTATAAGCAAAAATAACCGCTCATCAAAGGGCGCTTGACGGTGATGCCGTAATTCGTCATCTAAACCCTAATTCCAACGAACATGACGAGACGCCTCTATTCTCCTTGAAGCTCCGGGATCCAAGCATAGCTAAGATACGCCGTCATGAGAACCAATGCCATGAAAAAGGCGGCAACTATACATGTTAACGTAACTTCTTCTCGGACCACTGCGGATAGCCTAATCCGAAACTCCGATACGGATATTGTAATATACAAATTCACCGCCACAACCTTCAAAGAAAACCTCGCGGCTTCCAGTCCACGAGAAACGACCCGATTACGCCATCCAAAAGGTTGCGGCCATGGCACATAAGCTTCATCAGCCAGCCGCTGCCATCATGGCCAGGATCGGTGCTGTTTCGCTTGGCCCATGAGATGCTAATTTGAGTGCAAGTTGACCTTGGAACCACAGGCGCACCACAATCGAGGGCAAAGGAGTACGCATAGTGGTTGTGAAGACACAGGTTCCCGTGCCGAAGCTCCTTGACCATGGTTGATATTGAGATGTTTGGTGATACTTTGCCACCCATTTTGTTCAAGATATGCTTTTGGACTGTTTACAAAGTCGAGGTTGCTCAAGACCTCAGAGGGCAGTGCTATACCACCAAGAGGTTGTCGTACAGTAGATATTGAAGACGGCCTTCCAGATGCTTGCGAGTTTATTCAAGGCACCCTTTTACCCCTGGCGAGCAACTTGAAGTCTTTTACCCGTGGCATTGACGGATTCGTCATGTCCCCATCTTCGCCTAGCTCGTATGTTTGCCCGCTTTAGGAAAGCCAAAGAATGTGGAAAACTTTCCATCTCCGGACATTACAAAGCTTTCACGGCCCCAAATATCTGTTGTAAAAGGGAAAGAAATCTACCAAGCAAAGGTATTGATATTTCTTACGCTCCGGCCTTCTCTACAGAGAAATAGGCTCCTGGTTTGACGTATAGAGCTCAGATATAACACGCCGATGTGAAATAGATAGTGGCAAGTTTGGTCTGCCTAGTTTTTTGTCCTGTTTTTGGTGTTCAATCTGACCCCAACTTGATGTTTTGAAATCTGTCTACTGCACAGCTTGCACCATCAACGAAGATGGAAAATCAAAACCAGGGTCAAACCAGGGTCAAATACGGGCAGAATCCAAGTTGTCGTCAAAATGAATATACGCAACTTCTAAGGGTTGGATATAAATGAACTAGCCCAGTCGCAGCACCAGAGGTATCATTAGCAGGGGTTCTGCATTAAGGATCTCTATGTCTCCCCATCTTTTTGAGTTGCCGGCGGGCCACTGCCACACGGAACGAGTTGGATGATCGAACCTAGGGATAGGCCATAGCATCGGCTTCGGAGATCAGGCCGGCATGAGGATACCAGGCCGGGAAAGGCAATAACCCCGCAAATCATATAGGCAAGACGCGAGCCCGTGGTAAGCGTCAGTGGTAAATGAGAAGGTAAATAGTGAGGAATACTTCAAGTAGCAGGGGTTAAAGTTCCAAAAACAGTCTGCGGCAGTTCGTTTTACGAATGAGCCATAGAATGAATCTTCTATTACGGTTTAGACAATCCCTGCCCCTCAATTTGCCCAAACTACCCATATCATCTACCTACTATGCATCTTGCGCCGTTTCACAGGTCAAGTTGCGCACCGGCATCGATGTGGGCTGGCAAGTGGCAGGACACCGGGTCGCCGCATAAATGTTGGTACACTCGTAGTATCAACGGTCCTCGGCTGGGTAAATGCAACAGGCAACCACTTTGACTGCTACTCCCACCCGTCTCCAGCTCATCCCGAACCTACCGTGTAACGCGCGCAAGATCCCTCGTCCTACCCACGGTCCAAGGGTTCGACGTTTGAGGCCGTCCACTTCGAGTGCGGCTTGCCGTGGGAGGCCGAGATGGACCAGCAACCCAGCCGGCTGATGAACGCGTGGCAGAAATAGCAGGCCGACTTGCTGCGACCCATGATCCTAGGCGCGGGCGACGGCACTAGGGTTAGTTAATTCACTGCTAGTTGCACATCCGCGTGGACAGGCAGTTTCGTCCAGCGCGCCTCCCACACCTCTGTGGGTGGTAGATACTATCTCGCAACTCCTTACGACGACATTGGTGAACAGGGCTCGGTAAGGTCGCCGTCGCGCCAGCTTAGTCGTGTTTTTGCAGACGCCGTAGTAGCGCCCGAGTCTGTCAAACTGCTGGACCGCGGCCCTGTCCGCGAGTTTCTCGCCAGCGGGTCAGCAATTGGGCAGCTTGGAATCTAGCGTCGGTGGCATTTCGGCAACTGAGGCGTCGTAGGCCGCCAATCCGGTCCGCCGCAGTGAGGCGCTCACGTCCCGACGGTCGTACTTCATGTTGTCGAGATACCGAAGCTGCTCTTGCATCTTGCTGAGGGGCTTTCCAGACGACATCTCTAGGCGGAGACTATATGGTTCCAGTCATCGTCGAGACTCTGCAGTAGGGTGACATTGTTTTGTGCCGAGCCATCCCGGTTGCAGAGCCCGCATTGGTCGAGTGCGTTGCAGTGGGCGGTTGACGCACATGTTAGGATATCTTCTTGACCCCTTCTTCAGAGCCTGTCAAAAATGCTACATCATTGGCAAGCTTGAGCTCACGATATGAAATCAGAATGTTCACCTGTCCCCTCTGATTGCGTGGAAAAAAAAGCCCATCACGTACTTTGCCGCTGAACTGCTTCCTGTCAAGGCTGAAGGTCAGTCGAAGCAATGAATTCTTACCCTTGGGAGCCCATTAGTATTCATACATCTTGTTAGTCACAACTACACGGCGCTTACAGCCCACGGACCATCCTCCCCTGAAGGCTTTGGTATAGGATATAGGCACCTGGCTTCCCGCCTGTCCGTACCGATAGCGTGAGTCCAAGAAAGCAATGCAGTCATATCATGCCGCCCCGGGCTCTGAAAGACTCCTACGTCTTTGCAATGCAGAAGGCTGAGTGAGTAGTCGGCCTTGAGCGTCCACTTTATCGGAAGCAAACATACGAGGCCAAAGACCAGATCCCTTGGACCCGAGGCCGCACATCCGGCGGCGAGCTTCAAAAGATGTGTGGCGTTCTGTTGGCCCTGAGAGATCCTCCCGAACCGCGGAGCGGCCGTCCTGCTCCAGTCATAGTAGGGATTCTGGTTGTTCTGAATCAAGGATGATGAGGGTCAGCTGGCCACGTACTCCTTGTCTTTCTAAAAGCCACAGGGGGCTGGCTTTGCTGGGTTAAATTGAGTTACCAAGTTTGAACATAAACATGCTGCCATATCGACAAGATACTCGCACAGGGTTCAACGCGCATCACCGTCCCCCTGGGATTTGACGCCAATAGGCAGCGCTGGGGGCAAACAGCACTAACCAGCAACTTGACTATACGCGAAAACAACTCGGCAAACGGGTCGATATGAGCCGTGTGATGATAATCGCCGCGAAGCTTTGATAGGCACAATCATCCTCGCCACCGTCCTCCCCGCCGCCGGCCAATGCAAAATCGTAGTTGCCCAGAGTATAGGTTTAGCTGCAGGATTAACCGGAAAGGTACGGCCCAGCCGTCCGGGCAGAGTCGGGGTCGTATAAAAACGGTGCTTATCGAGCGTTTTAAAACCCAGCAGCCACCGTGGTGCGTAAAGGTGAAGCATCGACGCAACGTCCACCTATGCAACGCGAACTAAATCGACCATTTGTCACCATCACATGACCCACCATGTCAACACACAAAATAGTTGGCGCTGGACGACAGCCTTACCAACTGCTAGCTCCAGTTCCGCAACCCAAAACATCACAGCCCCACGAAGCCATCGTAACATAATTAGTTATAGGCCAACGAGCCAAACGCTACTCTTGTCTCGACCAGAACCTGGTGGAATATGAAAACAAGAATTATACACAGCCTTGAATATCTTACCTTACGAGCCCCAAAATCAGGGCTCCTGCAACAGGAAACCATAGCCTGGCTGTTAGAGCACGTCCCAAACGCTCATTGCCATCTTTTTGTGCTGCGATCCGAAAGCCTCGAAGGATCCAAAAGAAATAGGTACGTATGGCAAAAGCAGAAAGCTTGAGAAAGCCAATCAACCAAAGCCACGCGTCCTCAAAGACCAGAGATTTACATTGGCTGCGAATATGATTCCGCAACCTTTCGGTCCCGATGGCTTCAGTTGGTGGACTACCTTGTCCCGAGCTTGTGCGTGATGGGTTTTGTTTTGTGCAGAAGCCCTGCTAGACACGCCAAGGGCGCCTATGTGCCTTTGACCAAAATAACACACAGATTGGCGCCAGGCTCACCCTCCTGTAATTCTGAACGATTACTTTGGTATTATCCAATGAACTCACTCTATATATGGTTAATTCTACATCTTGCGTGCCCATGGCGGTGATCATCTGGGATGCTGATTCGTTAATGATAAGCTTGTTGCACTGCAGAGGGTAAAACAAAATGATACATAATTATTAGTTCATGGGATGCATCTGGACGCAATGCGTGATTAACAGAAAAACTTTCATTCGCCGAGTGACGCAGTCAGGACGACCAATATGTCAGAACATTCGGTTTAGCCCCCGTGTGTTGGCAATGATGTATGCAGCTATATATACTGCTTTAGTTGTACGCAAAGACAAGGCGACTACGCCCCTCCTCGGGCGATTTAAACCATCACAACTTTCATCTTTCCATTCGGTCTTCCAAAAGTATCTCAAAATCTTTGTATCCATTATGGACCTCACACCCGGCTCCGCTCGGATTGCCAACATCCCTGGCGAACTGCAAAATGGGATCCTCTCGTATCTGGACATTATCAGTCAGATTTCCTTGAAACTGACATCGACCTACTTCGACAATCTCATAGCCAAGCTGTCTTTGGAAACACTCCTGGATGCTGAAGAATCCGAGTTTGCCCAGAGCAGAGACCTGTATGGCTGCTACGACTGTCTCCGGCTCAGAGCAGGCCACCGATTCGCGGATAACCAGCTGAGGAAGAAACGGCGGCGGTTTGGCGCAGAATCCTTCAAACGCTTCTGCATCGACTGCGGTCTAGAGGTCCGCCGGGGAAGGCTCCCCACCGTGCGCTACGTCAGGGGCAACCAAATCGACATCCGGGGCGTCCCGCATGTTGTATGCATGAGATGTGGCAGGTTTGCACTCGGAGGAAATGAGAAGGACCACGAAGCGACATGCGTCAGCTGTTGGAGACCATTTCAAGAAGCCAGAAGGCGGGCGCAGGAATCGAGAATGCGTGAGGAGCGGTTGAAGGCGCGGGCCGAGCTAGCACAGCGACGGGAGCAAAGGCGGGGAGGGTCTATTGCTCTGCCAGTGAGGACAGTTGCCC
>JASAOQ010000176.1:31540-46738 GCA_031306065.1 Pseudopyricularia cyperi | reverse complement strand
CCCCCCCCCCACATTGCGGTCTGGCGTCGAGGACCCAGAACTGTCAATTTTGACTTGAGACTGACTCGCCATCGTGATACAGCCATGATTTCTGTCGCTGAGCAATTCGGCAACCTACGCGAGATGCTCGGCTCTGTCATGGGTATCAACGCGATCATGCGCTTCATCCGCACCCTGATTGCCAAGATTCTTGGAAGGCCGCCTCCCGTCGATGCCACCTCTCTGAACCCCGCTGCCTTTGCCCGATTCGAGGGTCGCAGCAACTCGGGACCTGACGGCGCTCCCAAGCCCAGCCGCAAGCCCATTCTGTTCTTCATTCTGGCCGCGTTTGGTATCCCATACCTGCTGCAGAAGGCGATCAAGTCCATCGCGGCGACCGAGGAGGCCGAGCAACGGCGTCGCATGGAGTTGCAGGCCAAGCAGACGGCCGCTGACGTATCGCAGCTTGAATTCTGCACCGTACTGTACGACTTCACCCCACCCACGCAGCCCGGTGGCGTCGGTCACGTGCCTGGCGTCGACCTGGCGGTGACCAAGGGCCAGTATGTCGCCGTCCTTAGCCGTACGGATCCCCTCGGAAACCCGTCCGAGTGGTGGAAGTGTCGCACCAAGGACGCTCGCATTGGCTATCTGCCGGCCAACTACCTCCAGCCCGCGCCGCGTGCCGGCCCCGCCCAGCCGGTCATGGCCATCAAGGCAGCGGCTAGCGACACGACTAGCAGAACGAGTTCGCTGACCAGCTCCGTCTCGGCCCCGGTAATGGCCCCGCCCGTACCGAACGGCAAGCTCGGCGACATCACCGCCGAGAGCTTCCAGAAGTCGCAGTTTTACAGCTAGGAGCTCGAAGATCCCCGGATCCTGAGCGGCGAGCTGGATCATCCACCAGTTCCCGACTGGGCTTCGCTGTTCAACAGGTCTGCTCCAAGGTCGAGTTGTAGTCGAGTAGAAGAAGATGGCCCCATGAATGGCACATCAAAGTCAGATTAGGAGCTGGCGAGCGAACAGTCGGCCTCCCCCAAACAATATCCAGAGGTTTCAGACACGGAAGCCGAGAAGCCAAAGTGTAGGCCCAAGATGCGGTTATCGACCACACCATATCGGACGGCGGACGAATTTGGCAGTCGATTCAAGGTGTGGATCGAGAGTCCGCAGCAGTGTGAAGACGGCACTGTCGTCTGTCCCTGTCCGAGCTGCGGCGAGTATTTCCGTTCCTCTGGGAGACCCAGGCCGAAAACGCGGAAGGAGGCAATGGAGATCCACCTAGCGCTTCCAGTCGTGACCAGAGTCAGGTTCTGATTTTTTTTTTTTTTTTGAGTAACCGCCCACCGGCGAGGATGTGATGACATAAAGGACAAGAAGGGGAAAAAAACAAAGGCAAATAAAGAGAGATAAAAAGCGAGGGACTGACTTTCATTTATGCTCTGGTGGTTTGTGTATTATCTTGCATTCGGAGGAAATTCCTCTTGATTACTAGGGTCGGCAAGTCCCCAGTGAGGACTCCTCGAGCACATAAGCTTTTAATGAGGGTGTTATTGGCGTTTGTTTATGCCCTCTGAATATCTTGTACAGCGAGTTCTTTTCTTTCTTATTTTCATATATCTATTACCGCAATTCCCGAGTGCCTGGATTAGGACATGCTTACATTTTTTTCCCTTTGGGCTTGATGTGATATCTTCTCGTAAGTGTCGGGTACTTGTGTCACACGACAACTGGAGCTGTCAGCTGCGATCTTGACCTGAGGTCTCGTCCTATGCTGGCAATACTGCCCATTATCGGCTTGGTATGCTGCCTCGTGCAAGCATTCAGGAACACTACCTAGATAGGTAGGTAGACACAATATCTCGGGGGTAGCCTTGGAATTTTGATGCCATTGGAATAAAACGTCTTTGCAGTCTTGACCAGTGGCATCGTATGTCAGCGTGCGATGATGAAGCGACCACATGATGTATGCCTCAATTTGTCCTTGGGCTATGGTCTTGGACAATATGTTTTCCGCATATGGGAGGGGTCCAAGAAGATAACCATAGAATGGGAAACAATACTTACCAAGCCCGAGATTCCCCGTCGGCAGGGTCGATGAGGAGAGAAATCCGCGACACACCTCTTGCAGACCCAAGGTCGGCTCACGCCAATGAAGACAGATATCGCACTCTCCCAATAATCATCATGTCTTTTTTATGGGTTGTTCCGTTCTCAGTTCATCGGCTCAAGATAAGTGTCCCCTTTTCCAGGCACCCTCGCACCCAGGTGTGCTGCGGCGGCAAAGGCAAGAGCGCCAGTTAGAAGCCCGTATCACTGCCGGTATAGCTACAGAAGGTGCCCAAGTATCTGGGTACTAGGACTGCTTGACCCCGATGATGGGCCCCCGACGGCACCCAGCCGGTAGATGACGCGAGGGTGTCGTGATTAGGAGAGAGAACAGACCAAAGGGTGGTGATTCTTGTGAGAATGATCGGCGAGGGCCGCGCCGTGAAGAAAGAGGCACAAAAAGGCCACGACGAAGACAACGGCCCAGGGGCGAGTCGCGGGTGTGCTGGGGCTGTACAGTCAGCGCTGTGGTCAGCCCAGCTGTCGCGGGGCCGAAGAGGCAGGTGGCTAAGCCTAGGAGGGCACCGGCCTGACTGTGGCCTAAGCCCAGGGTACGGAGAGAATGTTGAACACGCCCGTTTGTTGCCGATACGCCTTGGTATGTTGCAGATTACGTATGCAGGAGCTGGACTCGCTCGACATACTTGATAGAGGACCGGCCGATACCTGTCATGATTCCGAGGTTGGCAGCTAGAACTTGACATGAAGTGTGAGTTTCACAGTCTAATGTGGTGCGACCCCTTAATATGAAATCAAGCAGGAGATGAACTCACCAAACCTTGCGCCGTGTATCGAGACCAAGAGCACGACAAAACCTTCATCTGCCGGAAGCCAAAGAAGGCCACAGGCAGAATCCCTAGTATGCCACAACGAAAAAAGAGAGACGATCACCAAGGTGGCCTCAGCGAAGCCAAGGCAAAGTTACCTTAAGCAAAGCAGGGGTGATAACAATGTAGGAAGCTGCCATTTTCGCTGAGAGCCACTGAAGATAAAGGCACTAGAGGCGCGCCAGCATGTGCGCGATCAAACAAACACGATACTTACCAACCTTTCATTGTTCGCCACTGAGATATCAGCCTTCCTGTAGTTGGGCTTACTTTGAAGATCGCTAGGCTCTTTGGCTGGCTGTCCCAAGTATTGTGTCGTCTTTACAGGCCAATGCCAGTGTCGATGGTCCCCGAGATCTTTCCCGCTGATTGCGCTGCCATCATGGAAACTGTAGACTTGTTTCTGCTTAAGAAACTTCTTGTTCATCTCGATGAGAGCTCCAATAACCATGGGCGAGCTTGAAAAGAAAGACAAAGGCTTATTGTTTTCTTGTTTTGCGTTTACCTTGACTGGTGATACTTGAGCAGCTGCGTTTTCAGATCTGACTCAATTAGCGTGGTTTGGTTACGAAGGTCAAGACCAAACGGAGGATATATGGGGGACGAATCTCGGCCTCTAATTACCAGTCGACTCTGTTGAGCTTGGCTGAGTTGTGTCCCTGGTGCTGGGTTGTTGTATTGCCATCAGACGAGGTGAGTCGCCGCCTCGAGCATGTCAACAGAAATCAAAAACGAGAGCACCAGGAGCAGCAAGAGAAAGAAGCTAGCCACTAATCACCAGCAGTAAGCAGAACATTTGCAACCAAAGTCAGAAGAGTCGCAAGACTTTGTTCCGTCGGCAGTGATGAAGGTCACAACAATGTGATGAGTGGAAGAAGGGCTTTCCAAAGCCAGGTGACAGCCGAGAAGGGCAGCATGGCTGGTTCATCTCGCAAAGTGAAGAAAGACATAGCCAAGAACTAGCCGTACATAGGAAGCTATAGGTAGTATGAAAAGCATGAAGCCAGAAACCTGGACAGGGTTGAAGACAAGTGAGTGCATGGGGTTGGGGTTTTGCAGAGAACTTGAAAGGTCTTTTTCTCAAAATTTCAAATGTGGCCAGCAAACCCTACCTTTCTGTGTGCATCAGAGCCTCCGATCTTATCTGAGGTATCTGTCAGGTCCGCAGCCTCTATGGTTATTCTTGTTACTCGACCTCGCTTTTCCTCACACAAAGCTTGCCTGATTCTGTAAAGATCACTGTCAGTACAGATTCATCGCTCAAGTCTTGTCTTGCCCACTATTTGTCTAGATATGAAAACTGGGCATAATGAAAGCAGAGGATGATCAACGTGGACATTCTGCTCTTTACCGGCGTACGGAGCCTCGCCTGGCCACCAGTCTAGTACTTTGTCAGGCATTAGCAGGCTTTCAGCTAGATCTTTGACGAATATATCTGGTCCCTGAGTGCCGAGGCAAGCTTCATGCCAAGGTCTTTGACAGACACGACAGTATAGTATAGGGCTGATGCCACTAGACTAGTATATATAGAAGCAACGCTGGCTCAGCCATGATTTTGCATGTGTCCTGGTGGTGTCATGTCTTCTTCAGCCATCTCCTGTTGGTGTTCCATCTTGGCTTCGTGATGCCATGCGCTGCACGATAGCTCAACGCTTCAGGGCCCATGTGCATCTTTCCCTCTCTCTATGCTGACCGACATCCTCTTCCAAGTACCATTACCAACCCAACTATTCGAGAGACACCATCCACGACTTTCAAAGACCCTTGGAGAAAACACCATCCTCACGCCAGTGTAGGCTAATACTCGTACCACCCGAACTACGGGCTAGCTCCTCAGCCCGTCCAGACGTCTGAGACCTTCTAGCGTGGAATCCAATGAGCCCGTTTGATATAACGCGATATTTCTATCAGCCCAAGCCAGGTGGTATCTTCGGTAACCTGCCAGTGCCACTTATCTGCGCGTCTGGTCGATACGTCCCGAGCGTTCTCAGGCCATGAACGGGCCTGAGCCTGGGCCTGGCAAGAAAAGTGTGCGACGGTGCGACGGGCCGTCACCTGGCTGCTCCTTCTCCTTGGGCCCGCCACAATGAGGGCAAGTGCTATCTCGCACCAAATAAAAATTGCTTTCTATTCACGTTTGGCTAGCTGAAATCTCGAAGCTTCCCATCGTCTTTTCCCTCTTAATCTTCTTTCTCTCCCGCTTCTTGTACTGTCTGGCATACCTGTTCCACTTCAGCCGTTGTTGTGCGCCTGCGTCCGCTGAGGGGCTCTTCGATTTCTCCGTTTCCTGGCCTCTTCGCGAGCTTTTTGCTTGTTCAACTTTCATCTCTGTCGCCATTCCTTATTTGAAAAACACCCCCGGTGCCCAGTTGCGCCGTCAAGGCGATCTCAATAGTCTGCAGATCACGGCTTGCCCATGAAAAGGTGTGCAGCAGCAATTCAAGCCACAATGCTGAGCCGGTCTCTCATCGCAACCATCGTAGTTGCTATCATGGCAATCGTTGGCGCCTTTCCGACCTCTCCTGTGGCTTGCCCTGATGTAAGGCTCCCTCCGAATGTCTCTGCCGCAAGCGGGAACGCTGCTAAAATGCTCTATAGCACAAGAGAGATGCAATCCTGCGTGGAGAACTCAGCCCTGAAGCCTGCTGCAGCTACGGCGTCTGCAAAAGAACAGTTGTGGTCCGAATGGTCTAGACTGAAGGCCTGCGAGAAACGGCGGATACACAGTCAAGAAGGACAAATACAACCTAAGAGACTTGTCTATCGACCTTGCTGTGGTGCTTTGTACACCTTGTAGAGGTCATGCAAGCTGCTCGCTGGAATGGGGCACATCTTTGAACAGCATCCTTTGGTGCAAACTGCCCGAGGGGGCATAGCCGACACATCGCGATCGGCTCGACCGACAACTGCGTCAAAACAGAACATTGTTCGTTTCAGGGAAGGGGTTCCTATTTCTTTGTTTCAGATTTGCTGCAATCGTTTGAGCACTTTGTTTTCTGTGATCTATTTGGAGCCAAGCTAGCGTGGTGTTAGCTGTTGTTCGACATGCTCTGGCATTTGGATGACCGCCTTCAGGGTCTTTATTTCTATCTGGCGTTTTTGAGCAGCTCATAAGCCATCTGGAGCCAAAAATCACCTTCATCTTCTCCGTCTGCTTTGTGGATGACCTGAGAGGTTATGCAATAGGGCCTAGTGGCTCCGTACCTCGACTAGACTGGCGTCACTGTGGCGTCACTGTGTCTAGTTCTAGGAGGCTGAAGAGCTAGCCATGAGGCAATTCCCAGCCAAATTTCCTAGCTGTTTCCTGTTTGAGATATCCGAACGTCAGTCAAGGTTCCTTCGCATGGCAGGGCAGGAGCGTGCGTGGGGTAGCCGAGAAGAAGTCTCTCTTCGGCCTCGTACAGAAAGCAAATCAAGCAAAGCTCGCAAGTCACGCCTGGGTAGCCATTTTCAAGCTGTTCTTGTTTTTTCTGCTGCCGCCGACTGCGCCAGCTCATGTGTGTGCTTGCTTTGCTGCAAGGTTTTCGTGTATCTGCTCTGCATGTTGACCAACAGGGCTCAAGTCGAGCAATTCTTGGGGCTTTTGGTTTTCTCGAGCTGTGCAGTCAAGTCTTCAACGGCTGAAAACAACGGCGGTGACAGATGAATCTTCTGAATCAATGCTCCTAATATTCGTGCTTGGCAGAAGGAAGGAAACTCGTCTTTGATGCTGTGTTTCTGTTCTGGACTTTTTCACGACGACGCCCGCCTGGCTCTATCAAGTCCTCTTTTTGATTGGCACAGCAAAGGCATCTAGTTCATATGTCTTTCTCTTGCTACAGAAGCAGATTTTATAAATGATGACGCAAAAGGTGCAGACGAGCTCATGCTAAGACTTGAAGTGCACCATCACTCATGGTAGATTGGAAGTCATGTGGAACAGCATCAATGTAATGTTTGTATGTCTTCAGCAGAGAGGTTATCCTGGGCTTATCGAGCTCTATTCATCGGAGTTAGCGTTCAGCCAGCCAAAACTCCGGGCAGTCTGGTTGCCCAGGTTCCAGCATTGTTTGTTGACTGAAAGCTGAATCTTTACTCTACCAGGACGGCTACCAGAACTAATAACCAGCGCAGCCTTTTCGAGGAAGGAACTGCTTGGCCTCACTCAGGTTTACTGGATGACATATGACAGCACCAAAAACGAGCCTTTCAGACAAAGAATCTCCTGTCACTTAACTTACCTTGACAACGGGCCAAGTGCCTCTAGCCTCCGCTACCTCATCCTCACCTAGACAGCTTGATTGCCCACGGCTGTCCTATAATAACAAACAAAGGTTTGATCTGAACTGCTGGTATCTAGGTAGGTACGTACCCTATCCTCCAGCTAAGCTATCTGCGGCCCCAGCAACCACCTCTGGCTCCACTCACTCCCGTGCCTCAACTTGGACCAAAGTAGACGCGTGTCTGCCACCGGCCTTATGGTCAGCCATGCAGCGGAGTCCATCCATGTTTGACCTGTTCCCGGCTTTGTTTATTTCCCAGGCTCTGCTCCCTCCAACTCTCTTCTTCTTCTTCATCCTTCCTAGCCACAATCTGGCTAACCCTACAGCCCAAGTATCACTGTTTCCTCAGATCTTTCTTTGGTTAACTCGATGATTCAATACACTTCACTGCTTTGAAACTGCACAGAGTCTTCTTCTATTCTGGAGCTCAGGAACGTATCAGTTCCCATCCATCTCTTTGATGATATCTGGAATCGCCACTTCAACCCAACGAAACCTGCCATCCCCATCATTTCTCATCGTTTCCTAGCATTGCCACCTTCACCAACATCTCATATCTTCGAAATCAGGCCCACTTTCTCCGGGGAGGATAAGTCCAAAATGACACCGGAAGAGCACGCCCGCTGGCGCAGAGTGCTAGGCGAGGATACGTACAACAAGCATATGGAGGTTCACAGAAAAGAAGAGGCAGCTCGTCAACTAATGCTTGATCGCTGTGGCATTGACTTCTTTCAAGCGACCTACTCCTGGGAGCAAGAGAGCTCGGGATCCGAGGAGCAAACAGCCTCGACTCAAGAAGAGCAGCAGGCTCTAGCTCGAGTCCGTGAAGCCAACAATGTCGGCGACAAAAACCACCGGTACAGCCAAAAGGCTGTTGAGGGCGAGCAGGTCCCGGAAGCCGACCTTTGCCAAGCCTTTGCTTTCCACCTCAAAAGTTCTGCGAGCATTTCAATGGCTACAAAGGCGGAACAAACCAGCAAAGCTCTCTTCACGGTCTTCGCGACACCCGAGCTCGGGTGCCGCATACTTCAAGATTTGACCTTTATCGACAGGAAGAACTTTGCGCTAGCTTGCAAGACCAGTTTTGGAATAGTTGGCGGGTTCTATGTAGGCATAAGCTTTCCACTTTCTTGACCGTCATCATTCCTTCGCTCTGGAATTACTTTCTAACCTTAAGCTGCAGGAGGTGTGGGACACGAACCTGGCCAACTTCCATGGCAACGACAACCGCCTCATACAACTCAAGCCGGCAGTGGATGGCCAAAAGGCCATTGTGATCCAGGGCTCGTGGGTATCTTACCTGGCGATGACAGCCATGGGACCAAAAGCAGAGTCTCCAAAGTTCAAAATCAACATCAAGTCGGGTAGCGGCGTCGAGGCTCAATGCTTCCATGTGCGTGATCCCTTGATGCAGCCGCAGGATTTCGCATCCAACAGCATCAACTTGCTGTCTTCTTGCAGTCCTGGATCGCGACATGTCATGATGACGGCAATCCCGTTCGGAGCGACTCCAGAGAGCAAGGCCTTGAGCCCGCGCTTGACATACTTGCATTCATTTGTCAACACGCTGCGTGGATGTAAGTCCTCCCAATTTTAAAGCTCGTAGAAAGCAAATCGGTAACATTTTGTCATTAGTCGAGGCCATTCACAATATCGGTGAATCTCTCAAGACGCTGGATATATCCGGTCAAGACATGCTGACCTTGGAGCACGTTGACGTACTGCTTTCATCGATTCCCAACCTAAAGCAGCTCACACTTCGAAAGAACCATCTCCTCAGAGTTCTCGATATCCACGGGCTTATGGAGGCGGTTCATCGCCGCGCCCCAGGCTGTATCCTGGACTTCCACCCTTTCTTCTTTTACGGACCACCGACCGTTGACAAAGTGGAATGGGACAGCTCGGTACCACGCTTGGGATCCTTTGGTATCACTTGGAGTGATTCGGGCATCCAGACAGAAAAGGTCATCGTACTACTGGTGAAGTCGATTCGCCACTGGGAGACGCAGTACCACTTGCGCGTTCTCGACAAGGGCACGGGCTTGCATGCTTTCCTATACCGCCTGCCGGTTCGCCCCGGCTTTGTCGACTCCGTCATTGCGGCACAAGAGAAACTAGAGGTTGAGCTTGAACTTGCAAGCCAGGAGGGGTACGAGCAGGATGATATCGCCCAAACTATCCAAAAGCATTGGGCTACAATTTACGAGCTGGTCAACCCTAGGTCTAAACCTAAGGATGATGCACATGAGATATTTCCATGCGACCACTGCCATCTGGTTTGTCCCAGCTGGCTCAAGCAGCCTGGATATATCTCCCCTGACATCCGCGGGCCTGCGACTCCTCGGGACAATGTCTCTGACAATTCTGACCAAGCTGACGATGCCGCTCTTGACCAAGCCGACGATATCACTCACGAACAAGCCGGCGATGCGAATCCTGACCAAGCTGGCGTTACCGCTCCTGACCCAGCTAGCGATGTCACTCCTGCCCATGCTGGCGCTAATGCTCCGGTTCAAGTTGGCGTCGCCGCTTCCGACGAATTCAAGAGTGTCTGCGACCTGTGCAACCTGCACCAGTTTGCCAGCCGGGAGACAGATCGTTACCGCCAAGAGAAGCTACATATCGCCAACATCCACCTTGGGGCCTATAACGTCAACGTTGCAGACCTCTGCCTAGACTCTGTACTTGGTGCGGTAGGAACTCCGCTTCCACGCTCTTATCCAACGAAAAACGTCATGTTCAGGTCCTTCCAATACCGGCCCATGGGCCCGGTCTCCCGAGAGGCAGAAGCGCGGCTGTGTGAGGCCATGAAGCTTTGCCGAAAGCTGTACCTCAAAAGGGTCGTCAACATCTTCAAAGCGCGTTCGCAGCGCGACTTTCCCTTCAGAGCCACCGACATGTGGGCTGCCAAAAGCATGGGCCCGGGTTTCCAGGACCGTGGCCCAGGCGACCACGAGTTCTTCCCGCAGCAGTTCCCGCACTCGCTCTACTCGCAGCGCCGCGTCGACTATCGGACCAAGCAGGCTTACATGGTTCGCCCGAGCCGGCTGACCTTGCAGAAGTACTACGTCCGGGCCAACGACTGGGACAAGGTGCGGGAGGATTTCAAGAAGACGGAGAAGCAGCTTGACCAGCAGTACTGGCAGAAGATCTACAGTCCGTGGTGAAAGACTTCATCACGGTCTAGCTCCGCCATTCATCTTACCGCCGTTGTCTTTCGCCGGTCTCGGGGGCGATGCTGATCCGCGTGGTGGCAAGTTTGTGTGTGCCTCTGTCCGCAAGAAGCGCAGCTGAATGGCCGCACCACCCGCACCGACGTGAGCGGTAATCAGAGCTACCGCTTTCTCCAGGCCTGAGATCTTGTGTCTGGAACTGCAGGATTACTACTGGATACCTTTTTTTCGATTTCCGTTGGTCGATTGGACAGTGTCTGACTAGTTTCTTTGGACCGTTTTTCTGGCTTATCTCCTGTGTATTTCTCGCACCCTCGCGCCCCCATGGGTCCTTTTGACCACCTTGACATTGGAGGGCGAGGGACAACATTGGTCCTATTGAACACTTCCCCCTTTCCGTTGGTTGACACAAAGTGGTATCTGGCTTATTTCTATTCGCACCCCACGAGGGTCTTTCGACCACATTTAGTTGGGACGGCGCCATAGAAATGGTGTTCGGCAGGAACACATTTGGCATGCATTTGGAATCAGGATAGGTATCTTGGAGGGAGGATCCGGGATGAACGTCTTGGGTCCATGAAGATGCCTTGGAGGGCTTTTTTCTGGGTTTGACATCCTGCAAGAAAAAGGCATGCAGAATAACCACTGGTTCGACCGGTATCTCTTCTATGGTACAGGATTGGACGTTCATCAAATGGCTGATATAAATGTAAATAGTACAAACCAGGAGCATCTCCACAAAACAAGAACAAAACAAGAGGATTCCACCTCATTTATCCTTCTATATTACACGCAGTAGGGATTTGGACATCATACTGCCGTGTCACTGTGACTGATCTCACTGACTTGGCCGTGCTCTTCCCAGGCCCTGCTCCTATTTTGTCGGCTTCCAACTGGCCAAAGCGGCAAGTCCCGTGAAGAAACGCACATCGGAGCCCCACTCTAGTCATTGCCACTGCTCGACGGCGTCCGTCGTGGCCCTGTGCGCTCGGGGCGCGTCGAGGACAGCACGTTCCTCAAGTTGCCAAACGTCAAGACGTCGCGTATCCTGGGCGCGCCCGAGAACATCATGACGAGCCTGTCGACGCCGCAGCCCCACCCGCCCGTAGGCGGCATGCCCGCCCGCAGCGCCTCGACGTAGCTGGCCTCGTTGTCGTCGAGCTCCACGGCTTCGGATTCGGCTTGGGCGTTGGCGTCCGCGTCCGCAGTGCTGCTACTCGTCGTCCTCCTCCTCAACCGCCCGGCGGCCGCCTTGAACTTGAGCTCCTGCTCCGAAGCCTCAAACTCCTCCTCGTACATGTTTGCCAGCTCGACGCCGTCGACGAAGAACTCGGCTCGGAGCGCCACCTTTTGCCCCGTCTTCGGGCAGACGGCGCTGCGCGCGAGGGGCGCCATGCAGGACGGGTGGTGCGTGACGAAGAAGGCGCGGCCGTCGCGCCCGCGGCTCTCGACGTACTTGCCGCCTAGGCGGTCGAGCAGTTGGGGAAGCGTAGCCGACGGGCCGTCGGCGTCGAGGACATCGTCGTCGCGACCCCGCTCGCGTAGGCGGGCTGTCAGCTCCTCTAGCGCCGTCGCGGACTCGAGGTCCGGCAGCTTGAAGCCCAGGCCCTCCTCAAGCGTGCCGACGAAGGGCAACTGGGGCGTTCCGCCCTCCTCCCAGAACTTGGCGGCGACATCTCTGACCGCTGGGATCTTCCACTCCCGGCGGCCGGTGGCTTGGGCGTAGTCGGCGACCCTGGCGAGGTCGGCGGCGATGAGGTTCATCAGGCGCTCCGTCATCAACATGAGGTGGTCGAGGCGGGCCCAGGCCTCGTAGAACTCGCACATGGTGAACTCGGGGTTGTGGGTGCCGTCGATCCCCTCGTTGCGGAAGCAGGGACCGATCTCGTAGACGCGCTCCATGCCTCCGACGATGAGGCGCTTGAGCCAGAGCTCCGGGGCAACGCGGAGCGCCAGGGGCTGAGACGAGCCGAACTCGGTGGCCTCTGTGAAGAAGGGCCGCGCCGCGGCGCCGCCGGCCGAGCTGGAGAGCAGCGGCGTCTGCACCTCTAGGTAGCCGTTGCCGTCAAGGGCGGCGCGGATGGTCCGGACGACGCGCGAACGGACGCGCAGGACGTCGACGCTCTCCTGGTTCAGCATGAGGTCCAGATGGCGAGAGCGGGCCTTGAGCTCATCGTCAATGATGGTCTCGGGCGGTACAATGGCCGGCTTGGCGCGGACCAAGGGCATGGTGTGCGCGCTCATCCTCAGGAGGCCCCTCTGGGAAACCTCCATGTGGCCGGCGACAACGACCCAGTCCCCGCGCTGTATCCTCTTGCTATGCTCCCTAAACTGCTCGACCGTGGCCCCGGCCCACTCGGCTGGGGACCGCGCCTGTAGGGTCTTGAAGTTGATCATGATCTGCAGCTTCTCGTGGTCGCCCACGACGTCGAGAAAAAACAGCTTGGATCCGTGGCGGCGGATGCCGACGACGCGGCCCTTTGCGGCAAATTCATCTTGGTTGAAGCCACATACGCTCATGCGGGAGGGGTCACTTTCTGATGGATACACGTTGAGCAGGCTAGATATTGGGGGCTCGGTTACGCTTTTGGTCTTTACTGTGCTTTGTTGCACGGTCCAGGGTTCTACTTGGGCGGCATGGCCAGACGATTTGGCTGCTACATCCACCAATGACGACGATAGGCTCCCATCCGCTCTGATAATATGCGCGGATTGAGAATTTGTCTCGCCCAGGATTTCGAGATCGAAGGGATCTCGGGATGCACTGTAGCATCGTACCAGGGACTGGGAGCGGACCGCAGCCAGTCTCACTGACGGTGGTCGTGACAGCCCGGCCCGATGCGCATAGCGCAGTGAGGACCGAGCAAGAGTAAACATCATGAAAGCTATGAGAGGACAATTGTCAGCAAAGATCCCCTTTTTGTTTTCTGGTTTGCAAAAGATATTGTATTTCTTGTTCCCAGTCAGACATTTGGCAATTGTGATCACACACGTTTCCGTGTCAGTCGCAACGGTTCTAAGGTTTATCCAGGTGTCATCATGAAGGATTGTAGTAGGGAAAAGCCCCTAGAATCAGAGGAGGTCTGTTCAGAAAGAAAGAATTAGTCCTTACCTGTGTTGTCATGATCTGCCTTGCCATGTTGGTAGAGCAGACGGGTGGTATGGAGGAGAGAGTGTGTTGACTGAGTAAAGTCTCGTGAATCTTGTTTCCTCAGAATGAGGTTTTCAATCTTTAGTCATCCACATTGTGGAAGATAAGCAGCCCGATAAGAGAATTTTGACATCGAGGGCCCACTTCACATAGCCGCGCGTGTCATAGTAAAACTTCAACCAGTTTGCTCGACACCACGACTGCCCAACATTGTATCATCATCATCATCACCGGCACCCGGCCGATAGAGGACCAGTCCGCCTTGGCGATATCAGAAACTTCACAACAACACCATCTATCAAAACCGCAGATATGTTCGGACTTGGAAGCCCCGGCCCCAGCTCAGCCGAGAAGGTCGCCGCTATCGATGCAGAGATGAAGCTCATCACGGCGATGGCTATGCGGTACGTCTGAGAGATAGCTTGCAGAAGCCCATGGGACACGGCAGTCGACAAAACGAAAACAGGACAAAGTTGCATGTAGCCCCCGGGCGGGGGATTTCGGTGTCGGGTCGGAGACTCGTTGCACAAAACATACACCCAACCGGACCTGCATGCCGTCTTCTGTGGGGTGCAACCAACACTGGTATCGTCGCTAACATGTTATTATCGGGCGCATTACTTCCAGCATGAGCCGCGTGTGCATGAAAAAGTGCATCCCGACCACGTACATCGAGGGCGACCTCAACAAGGGCGAGAGCGTATGCCTCGACCGCTGCGCCTTCAAGTACGCCGACGTTCATGCCAAGGTCTCGGAGATTATGCAAAACGAGAACGATAGGAAGCAGGGTGGCGGTGGATTTTAAAAGAAACGAGGGACAGGGCAACCAACGGGTTGATGATGCTCTGGCGGGTTGATAATGGTCGAGGAGAAAACGGAAGCCGGTTGCGTCGCGAGTCACACTACAGTATCGGTACCTGTTCTGGCAGACGAACGAAGCGACATGCTCTCTGTTGCCAGCCATGGATGGATGGCCTCGCGGAGGTGTGTGCCCATATTTACTAGTATGGCTATATTGGAGGATATATTTGGTGTACGATAGACAACCGTCCCCGTATCGTGTGGAAGACAGGCCGGTGAAAGGATACGACAGATACCCTTTGGTGTAATTACTATGACGAAAAATCCCATTCACACATGCACATGGAATATGATGAGCCCTTTGGGGACGCGTCACAGCAGCTCCGGAAGATACTCGTCTCCGCGCAACAGGGTTAATGAGGAAAGCCCGTGGCTTGTTTTGAACACGGACATGAGCTGAGGGACTTGGGATGATCCGGGCATATTTTGAAAGGGCCGCGGTCAAAGATGTTGTTGACGTGATGTAGTAGTACGAAACCACAGGCCAGGGCCGGGCATGGAATGAATGGGGACAGATGTTAAACTTTGTGACTAATGTACCATTTCGACTGATGCACGGTGGTTTTTGTATGCAACTCCAGTACGTGGGAGCCAAACTAACAACTGCCTTAGCTTTGCATCGCGAATCGAGCTCCGTTGATATATACAGGTGGCGTCCGTTTGCACACAACGGGACTCGGGAGGTTCCCACAAGGCAACGATGCCCCCCGAATTCAAGGATCCTGAGCGGCCCGTTGCAGACAACGGGTCAACAGCCCATGCGACTGGGTGGCACCGATGTAGGCGACCCAGTCAAGTCAGGCTGACAGTCTTCATCGCGTTTTGATTTATTTCTC